>OZ026812.1:7505289-7760118 GCA_964023185.1 Macaria liturata | reverse complement strand
AACCCTTTCCTAGGTACATCCCCGGCGACACACGATGTACCCCGATGTCTCTTCGGTATTTTTCTCCGTAATTAAGCGCGACGAAAGTTTTACTTTCCTGATTTTATTGATTATGATGATTACGATTTTGTATGTGTGTATTTGATTTTATCTTATGACGTGTCCTTTTGTATTTTTTGTTTTGTTACGTTGTTTGCATTTATTGTCCCAGTGTAGGATCTCGAACGACACGAACGAGTCGTCCGGCGCGGTCGGTAACTATTCGATATAATGTACGAGTGCAGCTTTAAAGGCGGCCGCGCCCGGGCGGAGGTATATATGTTTCTCTCGTAGACATTCCTGTTGATGGAGCGCACGTGTGTGTGCTTCCGCTCAAAGAGAGATTTAAAGTAGGACCAAAGCTTCATGATGCTCTATACTGAACGGTCCGAGTAGCAGCAGTAGGAACTAAGACAAACATTAGTGCAGAGTGGATGATCAAACCTTCCACATTTCCCAACAGTATGGATGAGTCAAGTAAACAGCTATTGCTAATACTTTTATTATCCGAATTTTGTATGTGTTCATGATTATAATTTTTTTACCGTCAAGTTTTCCTAACACCCTTCTGGTACATGTGATCCACTCTGCAAGATTCTTAGATCGAGACCGATTTAACGAAACGAGAAACATCACACGAATTATTAGTTTTTATTGTATTTGTTTATTTCGAGATACTTATTTAATTATTGTGGTTGTCTATTGTAATTGTTTTCTATTGTAGACAATAGTCCTGTCAAAAGTCTGTAGTATTACATTGTAAGGGTTGTAATAGTTTTATGATTATATATTAATTAGTATTTAGGTAAATAGTGAGACTTAACTCTAGTTTTTGTAGGTGCTTTTATGAAAATATAATAATAATCATTTCAGGTTTTCTAAATCTCATTTTTGCGTTGGTGACGTCATTTCTATGTTTAGCTATAAAATTTGTATTGTCATTGTAAATAATTGAATTTCCATTAATTTAGCAGAGTAAAATTTATTTATGATATGAATGAATAATTAATCTGATTTAGAGTAATCAGTTTTTGGTGTAAGAATATCAACATTGTTTCATCGAGTTTGCCAAAAAATGCACTGCATAGGTGATTACCTACATTAAATTTGCTTTACCAGTTACGGAAGCGTCCGTCTCTCTTTACATTGTATCTTCAAAAAGTTTGTATTTGGATTCTGCATAGTTGTTACTAACATAGGGTCTGAGTAATATAATGGTGCATGCCATAGAGTGTATATTCAATATGATAACGAAACTGCGGAGCTATGGAACCCTTTACATGAAAAAATAAGCTACTTTTGCCATGTGATAAAAATTGAGATGTTGGTAAAAATAACAGCTCTAGTCTAACATAAGATAGACCTGCATCAGTAGAAGACTGATGATTAAATTATGGTCACAATAAATAAACTAACATGTTAACAATGCAAACTTTTCCATGGCTGAAGTTAAAACTTTGTCTTTATGTAAATTGGGGCCTTAACAAAGCAATACAGTAATTTGGTCTCAAAACCGTAACAGTTTTATTGTACCAGTTCTAGTTTATTTTTTTAAATAATGTTAGGTTATTGAAATTGGTGCTAGATAGGTTTATATGCCAGTGATGTTTTTTTTTTCATTGTAATACTTTGGGCACACGCTAAGGCTTTTTGTATACTATGCTACTAACAAAATAACAGACTAATATAGCTCTGCTATTTAGAATAGTTTTGTCTAGAACAGAGATGTGTTAAAAATGTTTTTGGGAGCTTGTCAAAAATCTGTAGATTTTTTTAAAACAAGCGGAATTTCTAACTTTTTATACCTAGTTATTAGTAAATGGGGCTGCTTTTGTAATATTTTAGTAACGTTATATTGGTATTAGTAAAATTTTAACATTAGGGCGTTATAACAATGTAAAGTTGCTACCATTAATGTGCTAAGTACTTTAAATGCTTACTGTTCTAGTTCAAATTATTTGCTCAGTCCTTTAATCTGCTTTTCTGAGAAAGAAATGATTTAAAGACAAAAAGCTGATTTAAATGTTAGTTAGCCAGTGTACTAAAAACCTTAACAATTTATTAGACTTTGTTGCAGTGATATAATTTCGAGTCGTATTTTGGTTGGTTTTGGGCAAAAAGAAAACGCAATGTATGAATGTAAACGAGTGTAATGTTAAACGTATGTGTAAAGTATATAACATTAGACGAGACATAAAATTATGATGCGTTTCTGAATTCATGTCAATCAGCCAATCACAGAGCAGCATAAGACATAACTTGGCTATGATTGGTTGACTCGCGGCAGGATCACGTAAGCATAATTTTATGTCTTCTAATAAAGGTACTAATGGTCGCTACAACTTGGTATAGAAAATTAATTATTAAAATGTATAAAGCAGTGAAGTAGGCACAAACTGTGTAGTCTTAAGAACTACTTGTTGAGATTTGACAACTAAGCGATGATTGTATAGTAATTAAAATATCAGAAATATAATTTATTCACAAAGTTTATTGATTTTATTTTTAACTCTTTAGGTATGTGTTGACAAAATATTTAGTTATACGAGCAAGTTTATGGATAGATATTAAAATAGGTATAGGACTTTTAACATTATGATATTTTTTTATACTTTTTATTACATCATCATTAATCCTCAGACCTATAATTTCTCATAGAATGAGCTAATATAGCAACAGGAACTTTATGTTGCTACGATCGTAACCATAGCAACCATTTTACTGTCAAATTCAGTTTCAGTTTGTCATTTATCGACAAAGAATGTTTATCGATGTCAAGGAAACTAAAGTAAACAGAAACATTTGGTTCTATTTCGTGCTGTTTTCCATATTACTACAAAAAAGGATTCTTTGCTATATAGCTCTCTAATTTAACTAAACCCGAAATGACGGAGCAAATGAAATATATTGTAAAAGAGATCAATACAACATTGGGAAGAAACTATGATCTGATAAAGTTTGATTCCTTGAATGAAAAGCAACTTCTGCAGCTCCTTGTGGACCTTTTAGTGAATTTCAATGCTGGTGAAAAGGTAAGAATATTTTATATAGATGGATAGAAAACACTTTATTATAAACACCAAAAACAGGAAAAACACAAAGAAACATACAAACTTAAAATTAGTGTCCTAATTGGCGACCTTATCGCTCAAAGCGATCTAAAACAGTACGAGTATATTATTCTTAGTACTTAGATTATGAAAATATAATCTAGGTCATTGAAAAGTGGGAGGCAAATGTTAATGTTGTTATTATCAATGTTGCTAGCCCACTTTTTCATTTCAACTCATTAGCTAGTTTTTTTCTCATTTTTATCCACAGAGCTGAGCAAAATATACCTAATAAAGATCATTTTACTTCTTATACCTACTTATATAAAAAAAAACATCATCCATTCACAGCCGGTTTTGCCCACTGCTGGGTATAGGTCTCTATAGAAGTACCTTGTATCTCTATAAAAAAAAACGTATTTCTTGCATTCTCTGCCCTCATTTCAAATGGCATGTAAGAAATCACTATCCTATGGGGTCTGGGTTACCATTCCTAAACCCTGATGATACCATAGTTTGCATATCTTGAACATACCTAAGTAAATATTGATTTCTTTTCCGCGCTATAGCTAGATGTCAACGAAGATGACACTGAGACAGTATCAGTGAGTCTGTTGGAAATGCTTGGCAGCGTGAAGTACCGCCCACCGCCAGGGGTGGAACCCGCCAGATTTCGTGCTCAACTGCTGGCTGGTGATGCCAGGACCGTCCACCATGTCCTGCACTGGCTGCTTACTAATAAAGAGCAGGTTAAAAATACGGCGTACCTGGCTAAGTAAGTAACAAACATAAATTGTTGAAATATAATAATGAATATAGTCTTGTTCTTGATGATGATCTCAAATCATCACCTAAAGATGGTAAAATATCGCTTCGCTCGGTCAATAATACCCATTATCGAAACCACTGTTTTACTTTTACCAAGTTTTTGAACGCATTTATTTTATCGCATCAAGGGCTGCCAGCATAGTAATTATTTTTGTACTTCGGGAATATTTGAACCAAATCAATTATGTTTATTATTAAATCAACTTATGTGAAAGTTAACATTTACACATATTCTCAACCTACCTATGCATTACAAATGGTTTTTACTTTATTAACATTTATTACTTAGAGCAGTGTTATAGGAAAATTATTGTCATAATTATGGCAATACTCGGGGACGCTGTGTTGCAAATGCGGTGTGTGTGCGGCGAGATTTTTTCTTTCTCGTTAGTGTTTTGTTTTATTAGCGATTTAGCATAATTTTAGTGGTTTTAGTGAATTGGAATACCCGTATAATCCTACAGAATGGCGTAAGTACTATTATCGTTTTTTATCTTTGATATTTAGCAGAAATTAATGAGTGGAGGCTTTACCAATGTATAGTGTATAAATAATCAATCTTTGCGAACATTCTAATGAAATATCCCCCGGTTTTTACATAATTTTACTTCATTTGGCTCGTTAATTATAGTAAACTCCATAATTCAACATTATTTAGTGGTTATATCGCGTAAAAGGAAATGGTTTCTATGACAACATGAGCACAATTTGTATTTACAGTTATCTCCCAATAAGGATGATTTACTTGTGTTTGAATTTTATTAGTATCTAATAAAACATGTAACCTACTATCCTATATGACCTGTTTATAATCACATAGGTATCATATGAATTTATCCCACTATATAATAAAATATAATAATAAAAGACAATATTTTTATCTGTATAATATAATTTCTGTGTAGTAACTTCAATACTTTTGAAATAATTCAAAACTATAAATTTTCAGGGATGACATGAGACGTTACAGCAAGCGAGTGAGCTCTGCACAACTAGAATTACTGTGGACTCTTCTAAACAAAAATAGAGCTGTAGCGATGGGATTCAATAGGAGTATTAAAGATAAAGAGAAGTCAAAGAAAGTGTGGGCAAAGATAGGGAAAGCATTGAACTCTTCTGAAGATGGCTGTATGAAAAGCTGTGGAGAGTGGAGAAAAGTGAGTATTTTATAAAGTTAAATAATCTAATGAAACACAATTAAGGCATCAATAAATTTTATAGGTCAAATTTTTGGCTTACTTTTGTTTTATGCTTCATCTTTGATTCTACAAGGCTAAATAATAAATTCTTAAACTCATATTCATTACACTTAATAAATAAATAATAACAATAAAATAAATTCAAAAATTTTTCTGTTATTTTGCCTAATAGTTTTATTTTTTAACGGTAGGTTGGTAGGTTTACCTTTGACTACAGCCTGCCTGATGTTAAGCATTGCTGCAGCCTAGTGTGTAACACACTTATCTAGAAGACTAGAAGATACCTATTAGGTAACTCTATATTTGAAGACCCCTGGATTGCAGTTCGCAGGAAACACAGCTTCCCGTAAAGAGTTCCAAAGCTTTGCCGTCCATACAATAAACATAGAGAGGCTGTTCTTGCTTATTACACACATATTTATTTCTAATAAGATAAATAACAGTACCCATAGTAAGAGAGTGTGTACTGATATCTTTACTAACAAATTATTATTGGTGTTTTTCAGTACTGGATTGACTATAAAGCAAAGTTAAAGAAGTTAATCATACAACAAGGCACAGGGCAGGGCAAAGAACTGTCAGACATTGAAATTAAATACCTGCAATTATTGGAAAATGGAGATGGAAATGAAAATGGAGAGGCAGAGTCTTCTGATGGTGTAAGTAATTTATATAACTTATATATATATATAAAGCTAAAACATATGTTTGTTGGTCTGTGTTTTTTTGTTTCTGAGGAGATTCATTTGTCATGATGGAGAACACTGAATGTAGTGTGGCCCTGAACATAAAGTGGCTACTTATTATTTATCCTAATTTAATGCAATTTAGACCTTTGCCCAGAAGTGGGACAGCATAGGTTTTTTATAAAAAAACAATGTTAGCAGATTCTATTTGAAAGGAATGAAGTGAAATTTGAATTGAAAATTTGATAGTGAATTGTTCTGGTGAATATTCAGCAATATCTCGCACTTTTTTAAGAATACTTGTTAACAATACTAGGTCTTGGTAATAGTAGACGAAAATTTGTAAAATGTCTAACCTATCTTACCAAACTGTTTCCAGATATCAACACCCGAGCCCGAGAAAGAATACAAGCCGAGCAGAGTCAAGATAGACTCGGACGACTCCCTCCCCTCTCCAATACCTGCAGCTAGGAGCAGTCCTCCCCCCGACCCGCTCCGCCGCCGCCGCAAGTTCCGACCAGAGCCTGTCAACACCGGAGCAGCATTCAGGGCCCTAGTAAGAGGCTCCGATAAGAAAGTCAAGATAGAAGAGACAAGAAATGTCATTTTGGACACCCGCCTGCAACAGCTGGTGCAAGCCGTGCAGGAGTTGACTGAGACTATTAAATCAAGGTGTGGTTTGATGTCCTAAGCCCAGCTTTATAACTAGAGTCTGTGGAACTATTTATTAGAATTTCAATTGTACACATTATATAAAATGCAATTTTACCATGTATGTGGTGCTTAGATCATTTGAAAACCGCAAACCTTTACCAATTTTTTTTCGAAATGGGCTTTAAATTGACTTTAAATTCATCTGGTAGTATGTAATCATTATGGTTTAGGATGGTATGAGCTTGTCCAGTAAGAACCTATCTACTCTAGTTTTGAAGGAAGTTAGCAGGTTACAGGGAGTATGGCAGGGTATTCCATACTAAAAACATTAAAAAAACCAAAGATATGGATATGTAAATATTGGGTTAGGTTTTAGTTTAAAACCTATTGCCGTATTTGCGTGTGAAGTTTCAATAAAAATTCTGCAATATATAGTCTGGTATTGTAAAATTTATCAACCACAAACTTTTTGAATGTTGTCGCTGAAAACTCATCATAATCATTCCACTTGCAGGTTCCCAGAGCGTCCCTCGGGCTGTGAATGACCCCCTGAAGTAGACTACAGTTGTGGCTTCCACCAACTTTGATAGCACCATGAAAGGGAACAAGAAGATAAAAAGAATATATCAATACTTCCCGATGGGCAAAAGACTATAAGTGTCTAGAAAATACGTGAAGTTTTTGTAGGGAAAGAAAAAAATATATCAATACTTCCCAAGGGGCAAAAGACTATGAATATGTGAAGTTTTTTTAGGCAAAGAAACGTAAAATGAACAAACTCTTTCGGTAGAGCAGCATGTCTATAGTCGCTAGTTAGTCATTGTGAAAAAATATCTGATATTTGTCTGTTTGAATAGGGGCAAATGAGAATGGCATTTTTTTATTTGGGAAAAATTGATAATTATGACCATTATACACACACCATAATATTAGTTTTAAAGGAATGATTTGATTTACTAATTTCATAATGTCGACTAATTGAAAGATTGGATCTGAGTGTTCATAACATGGATTTTTGTATCTTTGGTTCATGATCAGATTCTTTAGTCAATGCTTAGTACCCAAATGTTTTTTTTTAACTAGTACATGTTTGCACTTGCCCATAGTTAGCCCGATGGCAAGTAATAACTGTGGTCTAAGATGGATCGTGCTTACCAGATAGGAACCGGTTGAGAGCAATCCTTTGATTAGTTGTAAGAAATCAAACTGATATGTACATATTTCTATTGAATCAAATTATTTATTTATGTATTTAATTTTTAAACAAAGTTATATTATGTTGTTATGCTCTTTGCTCTATTTCGAACAGCTTCTAAAGTGTAGCTTTTAATCTAGGCAAATATTCTATTAGGTAAATAACTAATTACAATGTACATACTAAGTATACTCATAGTATATATCTACAATCAATTTGTACATACAATTACATATATTTTATGTAAATAAAAGCTTATTTAAGTACTGGTAGTACATATTATACTTTTAATATCTTTTTAATTACTTTAAATCCGAAATAATTTGTTTTTTTGAATGGAGAGTGCTGCCTTCGATATGTATCTTCTTATTATCGAATGAGAGTGGCCTTCTCTGGTGTCGAGAGTTTATCAAGCCGCCATAAGGGCCTCTGACATGGCTTAACGAATGCCGTATTAGACAAACAGCCGGGACCACAATTTAACGTGTCATCCGACCCACGGAAGCGCCCAAAATGGAATGCTACTTTTCGGTCTCCCATCCACGGACTGACCGCGTCGACCTTTGCTTAACATTGGTAATCGCATGCGTAGAAACACTACACTAAGTAGCACTATAGAAAGTTATGTTAATTTTTTTCTGACAAATGAAATATACATTTTGAAAAGGCGTTGACGATGATGGTGTAACTAGACACTATAAGTGGCAATTTAAAAAAATGCTAATTTATAAACATCCATCTAATCATGTCTCATTAAGAAATACCTAAAAGTTCCATCCGAATCGGTTGAGTAGTTTCTAAGATATTGGTAATGGGCAATACATTATTTCCCAACCCCATTTGTACCGTTGTTCTCAAGTTAAAAGGCAATAGTTCCTCGCAAATGAGAAATTACGAATGAACTTAGGAAATTAGGGAATAGGGATCAACAGCAGCTGTACGTGAGTCATAACTTTTACGGCTTGGCCCTCACGTAGCGAACAATATAACTTATAGACGACATATTAAAAGAAATCGAAGAGAATCCTGGAAGCCTGGAAGAGATCGCTTTTAGCGATAAGGCCGCCGCTTGTGTCACTAGTTTAGATACAGTTTGTTTTATGTACTGTTTTTTAATATGTGTCAACAATAAAGAGTTTATCTATCTATCTATCTATCTATCTATCTATTAGGTAGATATTATTTACTAACGTAAAAAAATACAATACAACAAACGGAGGTATTACATAGGTACTAAGAGTTTGAATCAATCATGTCTCAAATTTCTAATTAATAATTAAATTAAAATGATTAAGGTTATTCAATTATATATTCACACAATAACAATAGGATTAGGCAATTATTTTGAATACTAGCTGTGCTCGCGACTTCGTCCGCGTGGAATAGTTATTTTGGGTATCATATTTATTTTTACAAACAACCTCTTCAGCTTTATAAATTATAGCTGTTACCCACGACTTTCTGAACCATTTTCGCAGCGCACGTAACGAAAAACCCTCAAAGATGAATAATTCCTCGTTTTTTCCACATTTTCCGTTGTTTCTTCGCTCCTATTAGTTACAGTGTGATATTATATAGCCTAAAGCCTTCCTCGATAAATGGTCTCTTCAACACAAAAAGAATTTTTCAATTCGGACCAGTAGTTCCTGAGATTAGCGCGTTCAAACAAACAAACATACAAACAAACAAACAAACTCTTCAGCTTTATAATATTATAGTATAGATATGTAGAAAATTAGTACGTAACTATTATGAATATATACCTACCTAGTAAAAAATAATTGACACACGTTACTCTAATACTATAATGGTGAATGTTTAAGTATGTGTTTGTTACTTCACGATCTTACGCCGGCTAAGCTGAATTGAATGAAATTTGGGAAGGAGCTAGATTGGTCCGTAGAATAACGCTGTAGTAACACCGCAGAGCGGCTCGGCTAGTGTACAAATATTTCCATTTATAATTTCAGTTTATAAATTGAAACGAATGCACTTTTGCATGCCTGGGTTACGAAGAAAAAAAAAAGGATATATATCAAATTGGTGCTTGGAACACTTAGGTTTGATTGAAAGGTTTCTATAGAAGATAAAATAGTGGTCGAGCTATAAACATCTAGATGGAAATACAAAGGGAGGCCTATACTCAGCAGTGGGATTCAATAGGACGGCGGGTGGATTATTATAATGAGTTATACTTAGTGGGCTTCTCTGAGTTATTTTGTCTGTAGTCGCGAGGGTTCCGTCGGCCTCTCGCTGAAATGATAAACACGCCTTCAAAGTTATGTTTGTTTTTATTTTATTTTTCCTCAAGGGTCATCGTTGGGGCGTTCTATGGAGCCTTAATGGACTAAAGTAAAAAATATTCCTGGGTAACTTTATACTTGGTCTTACAGGACTACTGAAAAACTGTTAGCATCCTCTTGGGTACATTATGAAAATTAACTTATGTTGCGCCTATTGAATATAAGTGACAGAAAATATTGTTTCTTTATTTTCTCATTGTTATATATAAGGGAAGGAGATTTTTTACTTATAAGTTGATTGCTTTTTCCAGAATGTTAACTTGATAATGAGAAATGTAGATAACATAGTTACTAGGTACTCTATTAAATACCTTAGTGACTATTGTGGTCTATTTTTTATATCTTTTTTATACAGAAGTCTTCCACAGCATGCTTAGATTTATTATAATTATGTATAGGTAACCCTGTGTAATGTGTAAGTAGATAATTTTACTGGAGTATTTTGTTACTAGAAGGTAGGCATTTCCTTGCCTCTTTGCATCTTTTAAAGTCCTCTTAAACCGTCCGGTCCGCTTGCTACTATTATCCTTGTACTATGCTGGTTTATACTTTTTTATTTAAGGTACCTGAAAATTCCCGACATCCCAAGTGACGTGGTTCGTAACAACACCGTCCAAGACCTGGTAGACTTGTACCAGAACCTCATAGACGAGTTCAAAGACGTTCACAAAAGAACCAGAATGCTCCAAAAAGAAAACGCCTCGGAAATTATTAATGACATCAAAGAGATGGCCGTCGAGAGAGACATCGGTAAGCGTTTAGCTAGAACGACTCTCCAAACAACACTCATTAACAAAACCGCGATTGTCTATGCGCCGAAAATTCCTCCCAAACTTCTGTAATTAGAAGTTTTGACATTTGAATTTAAGCACTTTAAAATTTTCAACCTTGAAAAACGTGTTCGGATGCCCGCCACGGCATTATGGGCAATTATTCGCGGCACGTGACTTGTTTCAGTGATCAAGCGACTAGAAAACGTTCAGATAAATCTCGTGGACGTGAGTAATAAAGAGGAACTTTTAAATGTCAGCAAGGCGCTCAGGCTTCAGCAGGAAAAGGCTAAAGAGTTGGAGAACCAGGTAAGAACTTACCTACATACATGTCTGCCTCACTCGATTCGATCATAAACTCAAACAGCGCGATCAAACTGCGCTTGTTCTTTATTGACCTTTTCACTTCTACTTTGTAGTACGAAACCCAACAATCGCAGCTCAAATTGGCATCCGACCAGCTGAAAAGATACCTCAATGTTATTCACGGACAGAGCGCGGCTCCTAAAAACGTGAACGACGTCATAAAGCACTTGCAAGAAGAAATTCAGGTTGGAAACTATTTAACTTTTCAAGTGAGCTTGTTACATTGTCGTTTGAAGTACGCGCTCACCGACTAGTTTCATTTTAGCTGAACAGTTACCTTGTTAAGGAGAAGCTGCCTCAAGAAAGTTCGCATTTGCAAAAGGAATTGAATATTATGCAGATGATAGCGATGGAGCAACACCCGACGCGGTCCGACCTCCTTACGGTGCAGGATAAGGTGAGACTACGAAAACATATCTACATACCTATTACCTATACATATATATATAATGCTTCCGCAGGTACCATTATGTAAAAAATACGGGTATTATCTCCGAATTTAACTTCACCCGAGAGACTTGTTCTGATACACTTCAAAGTAGGGTACAGACGGGCTCGCAGGTATACCTAGGTCTGAAATAAAAGCACACAAGAGCTTCTTTAATTTATTTTCTGATCGCGTCTCCCAGTGGAACTTCGTCGTACCTTTATAGGTACCTAAACTCGTTATTAAAAAGGTCTTCCCGTATTCGTTTCACGGGCTTGGTATTTATTTTTTGCTCGAAGCATAAATTAATTACCTAAATGATAGATTGCATACAGATTTTTGGTAAATTTAGATTGCGGTGGTGAATGGAGAGATGGAACAACTGGTTCAGAGAAAATTGGCTTCCTCGGGCCCTCAGGAAGACAAGTTGGCTCCGTTTCGTCAACAGGCCTCTGTTATCAGGAGGAATAAGGACGCAAGTGCAGCTAAAGTACACGAACTGGGAGTTGCGTTGAAGGAGCATGAAGCTACTCTGGCAGATTTGCAATCACAGGTAATATTGACAATTTAATTTACATTTCCAAATACTATTTTCAAACGACTTCCCTAATTAGAGCTTAGCCTAGATTGGCCGGCTTCATTACCGATATAGCTGATTTATCTGGGGACATTCAAACTTTACTCACTATGATTTCGATAATGCGGCTGCCAACGATTTTCGGTTTGAAATCTGCATATCACGCAGTTAATTACTTACCCCATTTTCTACTCGAATCATTACCGAACTGCCTTCTGCCTGGAAATTATGAATTTTACGTTGGCTAAAAGTAAATAACGGAGTAGGTACCTACACGCTAGCCTAAACCAACGCTACGGTCGAGAGAGCGAAATGGAAAAAAATGCCCGTAGTTTTTATCCTTCACACTTTGTTATACGTTCTAGTAATTGAAACAAATGATATAACGACTGCGTGCCGTCCTCCAAATTAATTTTACGAGCTTTTGTGACAGTGTTAAATTAAAAACAGCGGACAATACAAATATGACGTGGCGTGGAGTCGTATCACGTCTCGTGTTGTTTGGCATTGGCGCGTCCAGCACGTATTAGAGTCAGCGTTATTACCGCCGCGATTTGCTGACCGCTCGCTTCTGCCCGAAGCTAAGCTTTATTGCAGCTGTTAGCATTAAACACACGCTCCGAGTTTACTGTAACGTTTTGTTTGATCAGCGGTAAAACTAGGACAGATCTAAAGTAACTTTCGACCGCTGCTATCTCTTGGACGTTTGGCCGGTGGAGCTCCGTTGGCGAGGGTCGCCATTAAAGCTATTGGAAGACTATTAGAGCGAACTGAACTTGGTGGAGTCAGCGGATAAAGTAGAGTAAATGGCTCGTGTTCTAATACTTATAATGTTAAGAAGCCTTTATTTTCTACGATTGAGCTTAACTGCTGGAGGGTTTAATGGTTTCCGTTTTGAAATACTGGACAGAAATTTCCGTGGTACCTATATTTTTAGATACTTGTTTTTTTGTTAGTTAGGTACGAGTAGGTACATTTCTGACCAAGAATTAATGCGAAACGTAAGCACACCACCTAAGTAAATGGCGGTAAATGATGTTTCCATTACCAATGTCCCTCGTCAGCTTTGTTCATTTCCCGCAGTCTAAAAATCGCCTGGGTCTCGACCATTTTCGTTAAAAACAGATTTATGTTCACACTTAGAGAGCGGAAGGCGGCCGGCGATGGTCAACGTTGACGGAATCGGAACGAGTCCATAGTGGGAATGTTTCGTCCCTTCATGAACATCAGATAAAACATTTTCTCGTTTCAAATAAATCGGTCATTATGTCCGGGAGCGCGAGATTCGAAGCCAGATAATGCGCACTCCTTCCTCAGATTTATGTCCGGAGAAATTCTTCTATCTGATTTATCGTAATGAATATTTTTGTGCTCCAATTGCCTTGCATTGTCGAGGAGTGATTAATGAACCGGCGTTGATAAATAGTTACTGAAAAAAAGACGCATTTATAAGTAAACAAAGACTTAGAATCGGAACTAATTGTATTCGTTCGCAAGGAAGCGAAGCAATAAAATGCAAATTTAATTTTTCTCTCCATTTTACCAATTCACTGGAGATTAATTTAAATTAAGAAAAACGAGGTTGCCTGTCCCTGACTTGTTTGTGTTCGCATACTTATTAGGGCGTTGTTTTTTTGCCTTCTTAAAAAGATTTCACGGTGAGATATCGCGTAAGATTATTCTGCGTCGTGTTATCTCATTATTTCCTTACCAGGTACGACAGCTCCTGGGCGACACAGTGCTGAGAGGCGAAGAACTCAAGAAGTACGTTAATTCTCTGCGAACAAAAAGTACTATCTACAAAAGGCAACGAGCTCATCTCTCAACATTCAAGGCAAGCATTTTCTTTCTCCCAATGACTTTAGAAAAAAATATATAAAGGGCGTCCTTGAGAGGGGATGCGATTTTTCTTTGCACTATGGCGGTGAAAGCCATTATCAATCTAAGGATTAGACTCGACTTCGTAGAAGAATTTGAAAATGAGCTTGTCAATATTAGGCATTTTTTTTTCGTGGAGCAAATGCATTTACGCATCCTAAAACCTACCACGATGTCCCTTCATCTCGGCAAGGACGGGTTTCGCGGGCAAGCGAGCAATACTCCTCCGCAAGTCAATATTAGGCCTGCGTTCTTTAATCCACTCTCTTTGCAATAATCGTTAACCCGGCCGAAGTATAGATGACTTTTAAAAGCTCTTTCAATTTAAATACTTAGTATTAGGTTTTATTGAAGAAATCTTTTCATTATAGGTAGAGGCTGGGATACTGGCGAGAACAATACAAATAGTGAGCACTGCCGACCCCACGGTAGAGATGGCTCTGGTGAATCATAAGAAATTGAAAATAGAGGAAGTGGACGCAACAGAGAAGGATGAAAAAACTGGCGATTTGTCCAAGAAATCTTTGCACGATTTATCTCAGGTTAGTACAAGACCTGCATTAATATGCCTCTAGTTTTGTATGAGTCTGCTTCTGTTTATTGATAAAAAAAACCCGTATATTATATATAAATTTAGATACGTATACGTCTAGTGTCCACTATGTAAAAAGCAAATATTCATGATGAGTGGCTCATAAAGTTATGTCCAGTAATTTATGACTTATAGATTCATATTGATATGCAGTATTATTTACGATCGCGCCAAGACTTTATTGGGGAAAAATCCACTTGGCTTTTCCCCCTGCTTACGTAAACATTCTCGAAAAATGATCTTATTTATATAAGAATAGATTTCATAAACTCAAATCCTCTGCCGGCTGTCAGAGCAGCGGCCCCCTCAAAAGGGTCGGTACAAAGTTGTGCGGTATACCTTTTCTGTGGAGTAAGGTAAAATTGTTATTCGCAGTTGGTTGCCCAAACAGCTCAAAAGTTGTCTCAAGTCCGTCAAGAGATTCAACCTCTCGCCGACAAAATCAAACCCGTAAAGGACGAGTTTCAAACTGTCCAACAACAATACGAACAAAAGAAGCGAGTTTACGAAGCCACCTCGATAAATATCACGTCACAAATGGAACCCATCAAGAACCAAGTGAAGGAGCTCGCGGACCAGCTGAATAGTAAGGAGGATGAGTGGAAAAACTTGCGACAGAAAATAACAAAAGCGGAAAGTTTGCAAGAAGTCGTCATGTTTGAAATGAAAAACTCGATGCAATCCCCGCGCAAGCCGTCCAAGATGGAAGCGTTGAAGACGAGAGTCACCGACTTGGAACAAATTGTTAAAAATTTGGAAGAGGTAATTATGATCCAGCTTAATAATCCTTGCTGGGGTTCAATTAAACTGAGAGTTCTTTGTTTGTTTCTTCGTTACGATTGTGGGGTTTTGGGATTATGATTTAAATTGATTTTGTTTTGTTTCCGCGATCATTTTAAGTAACTTTAATTGATATCTCTTGAGTTTTATTAGGTGCCTACAGAAAAACATTTTAAAGAAAAGCGTTTTAGACCGAACGCATAGTTAAATTTAGCACAATTATTTTTTAATAACTTATTAAGTTATTAACAAAATAAACAAAGGTAGTTTGTTTATTCTTTTTATACCTAATTTTTAATTTATCTTAGTTTCAATTCAGAGTTAAAAAGACCTTTTGAGGTAAGCTTAGTATATCCTAGACTATTTTTCATGATTAGTCACTTCAGACGGGCTGTAGTCGAACACAGTGCAACCATATTACCTAACCATTATTTTTATATTAATAATGACAAACACTGTTATACGTACATATATGTACCTACGTACGTAGGTATATTATGTACTACAAATTAAAGGCATAACATTGTTTAATATGTTCCACAGGAGCAAAGAGCAATAAGTTCTCGGCAGGGGGAGGTGGAGGAGCAGACCCGTTACTGGGAAAACACGCTGCTAGTGCTGCGCTGCAAGCTGCGCGCGCGCACCGAGCCCGCCGCCAGCCAGGGGCGCATGCACATCACGCAGAAAACACAGATGCTTACACTCACATAAATAATGACGAAAAAAAAATTCCCTTCATGCAACAAACACACCAATGACACACCTATCAAACAAAACAACATTATTGTGATATGATATCAATATATTAATTAATATCATAACAGGAGTTAAAAGAATTGCCATGTTCGACTCTCAGCCAGGCGAAAAAAAATTACACCCATTTCCAGATAAGATTCGAAAGTCCAAAAAAGTAGAAGTATTCGTAATGTCCATCGTTGGTAAGAGTAATGTTTCCAACGTGTTATGTCCCTTAAACTCTATTGCAATATTTGTTTAAGTAATTCTGGCCAGCGTTCGCAACAAAGTTCGTGCTTACTTAGCTAAATGAGAACCCTGGAATATTCTCTAACCGCCACCAGCTGTTATAGTGCAACACTTTAAAACCTTTTCACTGGCAATTTGTGTATTTCATAACAGAAATATCTCGTCCGGGTGACAACACACTGTTATAAGAAATTACTCTTGTTTTTATATGTATTAATTTAGTGAACCTAGATGTAAGTAGTTTTGAACCCAATAAACGTTTTTGTATTGTATTGTGTATTGTATTTTTTCCAGCTGTTGCGTTTACAAATACGTTATTTGCACATAATTTGGTTAAGAAACGTCTGGTCATTCGCCCGAGCGGGGCTCTATGCCTGCTACGAATACCTAATATTGAGAACATGGTTTATATAAGCTAGGGACTTCTAACTATACTACATTTGTGTAATGGAATAATGTAAGGCTCTATCAATTATATTTATAATAATAATTAAATTTTAGTACCTAGTCTTCGCTTGGCCGCAAGCCCGCGAAAATTAGTTAGTAACCCTCGGAAACGAGAGATAGATAAAAATCTATAAATATATATAATAATAATAACTTTTTATTGCAGACACTGAGATCCATATCACACACAATCACAAACAGAGAATATATACAATATTATATAGAAAGGTACCTACATTTTAAGTTGCAATTGCTACCCATCGTTCATATGTTGCAGACAGCAGCTGCCGGTCCATAAGGCTTCTGACAATCTTATTTTTACACGTATCAATTCTGAACATGAAGGATGCGATGCGTTTTCTTTGGATAGCGTTAAATGAGTCAACTCGCGAGCTCGTGTACATTATTTATACCGATTAACACAGACAGACGTCCTTTATTGTATAGTTGAAATTCAGTTCAACATGTTTTGGAGCTACGGGCTACAGGACAACAAGTGACAGTGTTAGCCGAGATAACAAAAAAAAACACGACTAAGTAATTTGTGTACAGTTTTACAAATGTTTACATAAGTATTTCGCCGTGACTAAGATTAGTTTTATTTTGTTAAAAGAGTTGAAATCTATTGATGGTATAGATATTATCTTTTACAAAAATCGCTCCCCAAACCATGTGTTGCACGGATGAACCAGTTAGTAAAAATATTACGCCACATTAGCTACATCGCAATTAAAAAATCAGGTATGACACTCAATAATTAGCTTAAAATATTTGTAACATTTCAAAGATTTAGTTTGCCTGTCTTTTTTTTCTCTATATTTAGGCGTCTATTAATTGTAACGTACTACTTGTGTGAGCCAGACGGTTGCCAAGCTACGCGACCCTGCCTTCTCACCACTTACATTTTATTAGGTGTTTTTCAATTACCTAGCTAACCTTTTGAAATTTAATTCGTAGTTGTGTAGGTAAATTTAAATGTTCTCTTAGTGTGTTAATTATCAAACTTGCTGATAAACAAAACACACTATTTGTTTAAGGTTTGTGAGAAAGATTGTTATTATTACTTCAAATTTCGAACGTTACTTCTGATTTTGTTACAAAAGATTTTCTCTAAATCCTTTTCAACTTAAGCACAATTCTTCTAAATAAAAATGGCTTAGAAATATGGCTCCATGTTTTATTTAGCCCGTTTAGATAAGTGTAATATATGACAATAGGTAGTCTTATCCCAATAGTTGTCTGAATGAGATCGCCCTTTGCGATAATGCCGTTATGTTGTTGGATATATACGAATGTCGCATTTGTCTGGGGTTTATTATTGTTTAGTATCGGGTTGGAACTGTGTTTGTGAAACGACTTATTTATACACCTACATACTCGTAATAGTGCAAGTATTTCAAAATGTTAATGTAACATTCGCAAAAATATTCATATTCATTTATTTTCTTATAACCTATTTACACGTCAAACAAATATGTATAATTTATATAGGTATGTATATGTTTATGTTTTATTTACATTTATGAAAGAATAGCGACTTTCCGAAATAATGAAATAAATAGTACTTAAACAGTTTTTTTTTACTTTATACAAAAGCAACTATAGTATTCTACAAGTTTTAATTGAATAAAATATCAGGAATTCAGCCGTACGGTACAATACACAGAGGCGTATGTTTTTTCATAGATAAATTGGCTAAGGTTTTGTGTTTGTGTGGGCCAATAATAGTTACCTAGCTGCACGTTCGTAGACTAACACGTGTTCCTTTCAAACATCTTTAATAAGTTCATAAAAACTATACTACGCCTATATCCTGATAAATCTATATCTACTAATATTATAAAGCTGAAGAGTTTGTTTGTTTGTTTGTTTGTTTGAACGCGCTTATCTCAGGAACTACTATTGCGAATTGAACAATTCTTTTTGTGTTGAATAGACCATTTATCGAGGAAGGCTTTAGGCTATATAACATCACGCTGCAACTAATAGGAGTGAAGAAACAATAGAAAATGTGAAAAAAACGGGGAAAATTATTCATCTTTGAGGGATCCGTTGCGTGCGCAGCGAAAACGGTTCAAGATATAAAAAAAAATGTGTATGAAAGAATTATTCCTCTTAAAATGATCTAACGAAATGTCCGCAACAGTAAACTGTCTATCTTTTAAGGTTAACTCACTAGAACCGTTTTTATGGTAATAACTATTCCACGCGGACGAAGTCGCGCGCACCAGCTAGTATTTAATATAAATATAATTGTGTTATTACTTTTAAGATTGTAATACATATAATATTAATAATAATGGAACTAGAGCTGGAGCTTACCTCGGTCAATGTTTAAGTTTGGCGATTCAGCGAGGTAACGCCGCCAGCATTTTAAGCATTTTGTCCGCAGATTCCGATTTAAGTTTAGTATATTGTTTGTAAGATTGTATATATTTTACATCATATACCTATGTAGTTGTTAATTTTGTTGATATTGTTGTGCTGTTTTTTTTTAATTGTGTTTAATAAAGTCTACCTACAATAAATAAAATTAATAATAATGTGATTATTATCATTTCACATGTAAATTTTATAATTTATCAATAAATATCTGTATCTGTGCCTGATATTTTAGTTCAACACTAAAAATAGTCTCGGCTATATTTTCTTAGTCCCTGAGTAGGCGGCTGCACCCGACACTCCTCACCGATAACAATATTCTCATTGTACCCGAAGTCCGTCATAAAACGTTTTCTCTTCATACCTGTCATTACAGCTTCAACGAACCTGAATGCCAGCGGTTTGTATTCGCGCTTGCTTACCTATTCTTTTATCTACGTTTTTATTCGTGGAACCTTTGCGATAGCTTTTTAAAAGGAACTTTATCTCCGACACACCCATAAAAGTAAACAGAGGTCTTTGTAATTAAATGCGGGAAAGGAAAATTAAACGAAATTTTCATAATACTAATGCCATTTTTATGGTAAACAACCAGGAAAGATAAGGTCGGTGGTTTGTTTCCAAGTTCACGAACCCGCCGAAAGTTCGAAAATAGAATTGATGATTAAGTAATTAAGAAAGTATAAAACTCATTACCTACCACGTTTAGGGCTGAAGATAATGAATAAATTATGAGATTCGTAACAAAGTTTTGCTACGCGTCCGTCGAGCTACGACACGCTACGGCGTGCAGGCTGAGCCGTCAGACAGGCCCCAACTTGGAGGAGATCTGTCACTCATTGCCCCAACTTCGAGACCTGAGTTCAACTTACTCAACCTCCGGACAGCTGACAGTTGGGTAATGAGTTCCACTTCAAACAAAAATTTCGTCACTTGGAAGAATGCGTTGAATAAAATAAGAATACAGTTCAACCTTCAACTCTTCAGACAATGCGTCAGTTACAACAATTACGACAGCAGTAAATAAATTCATTCATAGACTAGTCATAACTAATAAAGTTGTTGATGTTTTGAAGTTGATAGTCTTAATTCCAATATCTTGCGACATTTTAAAGAGAAATGAGTAGAATAGCAGTAAAAGTAGCAATATATAATAATAATAATAATAAATAATAAATATTTCAGGACATATCACATATATGCTCTAGCAGTACAAAAGCTATTTGGTATGTAAACTGCTATTGTAACCAGTGCGGGAATACTTTAGGTAAATAAATGATACAGAGCTTTCGCCGTCTCCGAAATAAACAAATGATACGTAGTCAGAAAGGAAAATGGTATTAAAGATATCGTTATACCAACAATAAAATCAATCAAGAATGTCTCGCGGCACAAATTATGTTTGACTTGGCTTTTCGGCACGAGTTCAGATTTGTTTACTGATATACCTAATACTCACGTAAGAAATAAATAAGATATTATTTTCAGATATTTATTAGAACTAGGGCGCGTGGTGGGAGAAGCGACGTACACGTGATGAAATGAATGTAACACATTACATTTTGTAAAAATATTATATGTTTTTGCGCATATATTGATAGTTAACTAGTATATAATGTAAACAAATGACACTTAGATTATCTTTAAGCTTTTCTAAAGATTTTCTAAGTGCCCCTTTTTGTAGTAGTTAGAAGTAGTTTTTTTAGTTTTTCTTCCCTTGTTTTTATATTTTATTATTGTAAATAAATAAAAAATGACAACAATTTTTTTTTATTTTAAGTCTAGGAGATTTTACTGATTAACCACTAGCGATGCCCGAAATAAGACAAAGGTTTAATCCAGGATCTACTCTATCTAAATTGAAAATTTTATACAAACTAGTTCAACAGATTGCTTAAAGATGAAACAAACGAAGTTTTTCTTATACACGTCCTACTAACAAGTTAAACATTTAAAGTAATTATTTTTTTACTTTGTGAGATTACTAGGTACTATTTAATGATCGTTAATTCATCATCAATAGTTCTTCATCTCATATCTTTTATTCAATATGCAATTATTTGTGTTGAGTGTGGATGTTTCTGTGTATAAAATTTATGTATATACAAAAAAGGATATGTAAGTTTTATATAGGTACGTTATCTAGTACCCATGACACAAGCGCTTTGTATGGGGCAAATGGCGCTGTGTGGATTGTCACCAAATATTATTACTATCCTAACTGTTCCTTTATGGCTTTAAAAGTAGGTCTAAAGCCTTGTCAAAAGAGTTAGGCCTACTTTTTTTACGTTAATTAAAACTTTCTACAATGTAACTTT
The DNA here is from genome assembly GCA_964023185.1 of Macaria liturata. Classification (NCBI taxonomy): domain Eukaryota; kingdom Metazoa; phylum Arthropoda; class Insecta; order Lepidoptera; family Geometridae; genus Macaria; species Macaria liturata. The sequence continues at coordinate 7,738,643 of OZ026812.1, read as the reverse complement.
ACCTTGCCTATTCGCAATAAATTATAGTGTCCTCCTTAATTTTCTCAACAAATGAGTCTTCCACAGACAAAACCTCTTTGCGAGTTTGCGAGAAAAAGTTCTAATTGTTTTCAACAATGGAAGGCGATCCGAGACTACCATAGACAATGTTATCTAGAGACATTTATATAAAGTCCATTTGCGGATGAGTAAGAATGAAGAGTGAGTGGCAATATGTAGGTATTACTGCGGCAACAGACAAACTTTGATGTTTGATTTGACAAAGTGAGAAATTTGTGAGTACATAATTCGTTTAGTTCACAAAGTGGTTTATACAAAGCGATTCGAGATATAGGAGGCTTGTGCGAAGCAATAAAAATAACGTATCTAAAACTAGGGTCCGCTTCACAAAAAGCTCCTTCAGTTAAGGCACTATTCATGCGATGTGATAATAATAATAACGGATTCACTGCAAAATGAAAGTTTAAAACTTACATTCCGTTGGTTTTTTTTTCGTGAAACGGTTTCGACGAACTGATCAGTATACGAAAAGAATTGCGATGCTTGCTCTTGCTTATAGATTAATTAGAGAATGTGTACTTACCAATTGGTTAATTAGCTATGCTATTTGTACTGGAAGTCCTTTATAAGTAAAACGGTTTTTGCTTGTTATGTTTGTTACATTGTCTTCCCCATAATAGACCATCTATCAGATGTGATGTCGATGGCTCTCAAGCGGCTCCAGGATTGGTCTGCTTCAGACGGAAACGATATAAATTTAAATTTTAATAACAGGCTGGCATTAAAGTTCCGGAGCGTTCCGTAGTACGTAATTTTGATGTTTGGCCTCCAATATTCGACATCGAATGAATTTGTGGCCCAACTGTCAAACTTACTAATCGGGAACTCGAATGTCCTTCAAATCTACAGGGAGCGGCTTTTTTGTCAGTTTCAGAAGGTTGCGGTCACTGACGGCCTGCAAGTGTGGTGTACGATTAAAATATTATACATTAAATTGCATTTTATACAGATATGTATTATGGAAAATACATATCCTTCAAAGAGTCTCGATGTCAACTATGTAAATGTAAAAAATATTAATTTATATACTAAGAAAAAAGTTTTTGAAATCACAAAATGCTAAGAGCACGGAAAGTCTACTATAAATTCAATTGTATGTTAGGAATCAAGTGTAGGGAAGTAGGTGACCGGGCTCCTGGCTCCTCGCACATGTCTTGGAACGTCGCCACAATACTTCAAACACGGAGCCAGATTGTTTAACTTCACGCAGGTTTGCCAACTTAATTAGTTGCTCTTTGAACGAAATTAATTTCCAAACCAACCGTCGAACGACAAAGCCATTTGATGTTGCGTGCCCAGAAATAATATTAAAGGCTTGTTTTTAATTAACCACTTCTTAACCGAGTCAAAAACCGAGGGCAACTCATACGCCCCCGTATTCATCAAAGTTGAGCGAGTAGGTTATTAAATATCTCGAGATGTAATAATTGAATATATACGGAGATAGCCTTTGAAAGTAATCGGCGATGGCGTTTGACATTCTCTTCGCAAACTTAATTATTTTGCGGCGGAGCCCTAATGTAAAACCACGGTCGTGGTGTATTGCATACAGTATTTTGTCTTTATAGAAACAAAGCAAAATACGCATGTGGTTATAACGGTAGTGTTAAAACTATATATTGACTAGGAACAGCGAGCATTTATTGTTGGATTGCTATCAAATGATAATCTGGCAGATCGGTGGGACGCTGTCATTGATAAAATAGAATAGATAAGCAGCTACGTAGATCGTGTTTCCGGTTTTCTCCGAGTGCTGATATAGATGCAGATTTTATAGACAGCGTCGAGATAAAATACTGTATTTTATATACACCTTTACTGTGGTAATACTCCGCCGCCATCATGCGATTAGTTCGCGGCGCGAAATGTCACGTATGAAAATAGATAATTGAATGGCACACATCTTGTCTAAGTTAGGTACAATGTGTGCATACATTATTGAGTTTTAAACGAAGATACCTGCATCGCATGAGAGGTTCATCTGAATTGCAAATGAAGTGTTCGTCGCCAGACGGGAAGATATTTCGAACAAAACTTGCAACTTTGCAAGTTTGGTGAAAATAGTTTTCGAATATTATCTCGTGACGCGCCGAATTGGATTATAAGTTAAAATTGTTAAAGTATTATATTTTTAAAGTATATGGGATCTTATTCTACATCATACTTTAAATTTTAGTTTGTGTACTTAAATAAATTTAATTTAGACCCTCTCGCGACTTTTTTGTAGCATACATGTTGACTTTTTTGTAGCATACATGTTGGCGTAGCAGTTTCGTAGAAGCTCTACGAGATACTTCTACGGCATTAGAAAATGCTGGGTTAGTTAATAGTTTATACTTTTCTACGCTACTTAGATGATAAACATTTATTTGTCGCATATTGTAGACGTATTATGTACGTGTAGACCGTAACACATAATTTAATAAATATGGCTTACGTTAGTTTACAAAATAACATTAGATAAAACATTGCTGTTATCTAATCAACAGCACGCTTACCTATTAACAATAGTTCATTTTTTACTTCGCATTTAGAATTCTAGTTGCCTGATACTCAGTAAATTGGTACTACGAGTTTTTTTTAAATAAGTTGTATGTCAGAAACAACAATGTTCTTTTTTTTAATAACTTAGGTAAATTATTCATTGTTGTGTGAGACAGTTATAAAAAGTTTAGTTTTTAATATTTAGTATGTATGTAAGCCCTAACATAACTAAAATTGTTCATATTTTGTTTGTGAGACAATTAAAAAGCTGTTCTCAGTAAAAAAAAATAAGTGCTCACAAATATCTATATATATAAAACTTAAAGCCCAAGTAGCACAAAACTGAATTATATCGGTTCACATCGGTTATTCCAGCATTATAAGTTACTTATAAAGGTTCTGTAAAACGCTAACACCTGCTTTATAGAACGTCGGAACTCATATAATGCTCTTTGCTGTAACTTAGCTGTATCACATTTCACACAAATGCCTTTATAGAGCCATTAGCATTACTGTAATCAATTGGATACTATTGGCACTAAGACAGAATTTATGTGGCCTTATATCTAGCATATGGCTGCTCACTCATCTCATGATCTATCTACGCACAGCCCAAACCATTGGACGTATTGGGCTAAAATTTGGCATGCAGGTAGATGTTATAATGTAGGCGTCCGCTAAGAAAGGATTGCCACTTTTAAAGGGGTGAAATAGGGGATGCAAGTTATACTTCTTAATGCGAGCCAATCCACGAACACCCATTAGTTTATAATATAATTAATAGAAAGTTGATCAAAGCTACTCCATTCCAGTCCAAATACGTTATGTTATTCGGAAGAGAGCCTAACAAATACTTGTAATTGGATCGAGTACAGATGATTGATGTATGATCGAGCTTCACAAGATTGATCATACCACGCCGCTCTGTTCTATAAAAAGAAGTTAATTGAGTAAAATTAGCCAAAATAAGATATTACTTCCTAAAATTGGCAAATCATAAATCCATTTATAGTCGTCCGTTTTTAACGGGTTTCGTAAATTTGCTTAAGGATTCTCAATTAATGGATTTTAGGATAATATAAATTCAGAAGTCTTTTGATATAAATATTAGTATAACAATGAGTTCAGAAATAAAAAGAATAAAGTTCTTCAAATTGTCGATATGAAACTGACCTCTTGATCATAAATGCAAGCAGACTGTAAGTAACCTTCCAAGCTAAATTCAATAATTTCTAATGATAAGGTAGTTCGCTCACTGGCACGTTTAACTAATAAAAACATTTTAAAATTTGTATGCCGCATACATTTTACTTTAATTTTGTTATTTTAATATATTTTTTTATTGATAATATCGTAATATATTTTTTTATTGATAATATGTATTGAAGATGGATAATGTTGTAACTTTGTAGACCTATGAAATAACTGATAGAATTGATGATATTTTTTTAAATTAAAGCTATATTGCATGTTTCAATTTTAAAATTTAACACAAAAAGGGCTTATAATTCCGTGATTCATATTTCAGTCCCCTGTAAAGGGACCTATGACCGCGGCTGCATTGTTTTACAGAACAATACATGATAATTACACGAGAATTTAGACCGGGTCAGCACAATGCAGCTCAATTTGATATTATTCTCGACAGCAGGCCTTTGACCTACCTTTGTATTATTATAGTGAGGATTTTTCGAAAAAATAATTTCAACAGTAGCTCAAAATTTACTGAATTACCAAATAGTTTTAGCATGTGTGTTGTTATGAATCGTTTGGCTAGCTGTGAGATTTATTATTAACTATAAATACATATTAAGGAAACTAAGAGCAAAGAAAATTACGAGGTATAATAGTACTATAAATGTAATAAACTCAACAACATTATTAAATTTAGGGGCTACTGTTTGTTTTATATATGTGTGACAATAAAGAATTATCTATCTATCTGTTTTTATAACGTTTTAGATTTCCCGCTACAGAACAGAAACCCAGCAGCGGTTAATCACTGAAATTAATTATTTGGGCACTTATGACATTTTGAATACCTCACAATAGAAAACACTTTTATCTATGGTATAAATGAGTTCCTGCCCAACTCTAAAGGGTCATATGTGTGCTCAAACAAGCTAAATATTTAATAAGATGTTTTGATATACTTATATCTTAGTCTTCTTCTGTAATGACGGAATTTCCCGCATCATCTCTATGGACATGAGTTTATTTATGAGTACGTATTTACCTAAAATATAGCTTTGCAGTAGAAACTAAGTTAGCACAAAAGTCTTAGCAAGTCAAATAAAGCCCGTGCATTTTATAAGCTTGCTCTAAAAATGCAATAACATTTTTATTTTCACACTTACATTTCAGCACGCCATTCGCAGACAAGATGGCTGCCATAATTTTGCAACAAACATTTCATTTCATACTGTTGTTTGCGTAATAAGTAGCAAAGTATTTTTATAACAAAGGTTCTAATTTTAATAAAACGTGCGTATTATATTTATATGTTTGAATAAAAAGAAAACAATAGAAAATATTTTGTGTGCTACAAGAAATAGAAGGTAAATACAACTAAAAATAAAAATAAATATTATACATACTAGCAACATTTCTTGTCGCAAGCCGGTGTCAACTCGGCATGAGCTGACTGCGGACAGCCAGCGCTTGCTTAGAAGTATTTCTTTTTAACATTACTTTATTGTGAACCAATTACATAAGAACACAAGTATAAGGAAAATAAGAACACAAGATTGGGACAGGGATCTCTTCCAGGCAACCTAGCTTGGACAACATCGATAGGAAAACAGTAACACTGGCGTACATGCTAAAACTAATACTAATTATTTATATTTAACAAATAGAATAACTTAACCCTAAAAACATGTAACTTGCCTACATTTATACAACCAGTAGAGAGATGAAATAAAAAATACGATAATAATAAAAAACCACACGAACCAATTAAACAGAAAAGGATATTTTATTTATTTAATAGCTCGCATTCAAGCCATCACGTTAATAATAATGAACAACAATTAGCAATCACTAATGGTTATTTTAGTCATCTATGGAATCATAGCTATTTAAAGCTTTTGTGTATCATACTCAAATTTTTATCATGTTATAGTTTTTTCAGTACGAGACTTTTGTTATGGAAAAGTAAGCTTGCGCGAAACAGACCGAGGAGTGGACAGCCTAAAAATCAAGGAAATCTTTTAAAAAGCAAAGCAACGATCTCTGGGAGGCGTCGACCGTGACGTGGGTCGTATTTAAGGGCTCCGAAGACAGAAGGGCCCTAATTAAAGGGACCCTCGCCTTTCCGGTGCGTAGCTACAATGTTATACTTTACTGGAGACAATAGCCGGGGCTCGTATATCCAGAAACAACTATAAACTGAGCTTGTTTCGTAGTAGCTATTGTGGTGTTTTGGAAAGATCGGTAGTTAAACTAAACGTATGAAAAGCTAATTTTGGTATGGATTTAGTTTTGATAAAAATAATTTTATCCAATAATGGATTGAAATATCTATAAAAAATGTATAAAGGGACTGACTGAACTCACAATTTAACCAATGAATCATCTAAACGAAAAAACAAGTTTGATGATGAGTTTATTCCCCCCCCCCCCCTTAGACAAGAGCCGTATTTATTTTTAGTGAGCGTACTGACGCTTGCTTATGGAATAAAAATACCAATGTATGGGACGACGTAGCATGTCAATCGTCGCGATGTCAATCCCATACATTGCTCTTTCTATTCTACAAGTGAGCGACAGTACGCTGACTAAAACACGCCTCTTGTCTAAGGGGGCTGATGATAACTAAATTCGAGTCGTAGAGTTACATTCATTGCGCAGCTGAGTTGGCACAAAATATGTACCATAAAACATGATACATAACATGTTTTATAGTTTGTGTGCGTTTTAGTTACTTTGATATATTTGGGTCTAGCTTGTCTTCGCTGAGGCGACGGCTGAGCAGCGAGTTCTTTGTTTGATTTGTGTGTTATTGTTAGTAAGTATGAAATTGTATAGTTTTATTCTGTTTTAAGTAAGTTAAGTGCAGTTTTGCGATTATTTGTATTGTTGATGTAGGTGTAGTGTTTTTGTGTTCATAGTTTTATGTATGTATATTGTGTTGTTACCCGTGTTGTCCTTTAATTGGATTTTTGTTTATATTATTATTTGCTATTGTGTGTCTGTGTCCGTTGGACAACTTGTATGTTAAATAAATAAATAAATATACAAAAGTAACTAAAACGCACACAAACTCAAAACAAAACTAAACCACCTTAACAATTCCTTACTAAACTAGGTTACTTACCTGAGTTTTAAAAAATTGGATTAAATTCGCATAAAAATAAATCAAGTTATAAACAAACCATGTTGCAGAAAACATCGCAACAGAAGGAAGTGCAATCGATCTTAAATAGCACTCGAGTGGAAAGTAAAACAGCCAATGAAGACGCAACGAAGCTCATTTGCATGTTAAAGAAGAAGGAACACGATAAAAGAATAGGAAAGTGGCCATAAAACAGCAGGGAAAGACAAATGATTTGCAAAGTTCGCATATTAAGCGTTAAACTCCGGACGGCTCCGCACGTCTAATAACCTTTCATTCTCATCTATTGCTGGCAGTCAGGCAAACATAAACTTAACAATATTTGCGTTATTGGTCCATAACTATTTCCTCGTTTAGGGAGATAATGCCCTCCAAATGTAGCGGTTGCGTGTGTCGTGCGATTACTCCCGCCGATGGATCGCCTCGGCCCCATACTAAGGCCGCTAATATAAACTCCGCAGGTCCGTTACTAGGGATCAACTTTGGGTAGGAAGGTCGTTCGGAAAAGATCAACTAATCCCCATTAGGCCTCATTATTAAATAACAGGTCCCTGTTATTTCAGACAAAATAGGTAGGATTATTTATAAAGCACTTTGGGGCTACCCCATTACCATAATGCGGCTTTGAGGATGGCTTAACCAAAACCGCTCCCTTATGACAACCCTGGGTGGATATAATTCGATACCATGACCTTACTTCTCCCACCTATGGGTATCGATTTCCCCATAACGATTTATTTATTCGCGAGTGAACGTAAGCGCTACCTGAATTAGTTATATGAAGACGGCGCTTCTATGAGGTTGTATTGACAAGATTGTAGCATTGGCCATGATTATAATTTTATTTCATAAGAAGACAAATTGAATATATAGTTTTTAAGACATTGAACTTATTCAGAATACGAAACAAACTTCGTTTCTACGAGTTTGTACGAAGCTCGGTTCAATTTTAAATTTAAGTTGAAAAGGTTCCATTCAGTTATAGTCAGAAATTATGTTATATCTTAATTTAAATTTGAATCTTTTGAAATTATCAAACCAAATCAGAGGTCATTGTATCAATAATGTTCCCATACTTAGCTTGTAAAATACGCTTGTATGAGGTCAATGTGCACTTTATACACGCATACTTCAATATTTCAAGGCCCATACGAAATTATTATTATTTTTGAATAGTGACGGTTGTAATTAAACTATTTCCATCTTCATACTAACTGTAACACTTAACACTAAGGTGCCAATATGAAATTTATTCCACCCTTTTTTTTTGTAGTTTGTCTATAAATGCTAATGAATGCTATTGGATTTGGTACATGAGTACGAAGCCTTAGTAATGATTTTAAATTATTAATTCCACAACACATTGTAGTATTATGTGTTTCCGATAATATTGTGGAATCTTATATTCAGGCCAGTTACAGTTTTTTAACAATGTATTTTAACCAATTATTGTATATTATCTCGCCATTTTTTTTTTTTTTTTTTTTTTTTTTGCCCAGGAAAACCTATTACAGGTACCACCCTTAAACCCCGGGGAGGGCGGATGGTTATGTGGGAGTCTCCGCCCCACTCCATAAGGGCGGCATACCCACTAAAAACCTGGGGTGTTCCACCTCCGCATCGTTGGTCCAGGGCCACGAGAGCGCGATGCATACATCCGCAGCCCTGGTGATGCTGGCCCGGCATCGGGCCCCGCCTCGGGGAGCTTCAGCTCAACCCTCAATGGACGACGTGTCAGAACACGGGACACGTCGTGCATCCTGTGGGGACTCATTCTAGGGCAACAGGTTCCCCGACCTGCCACCCAGAGCCCCCAGGAGTCAGGCAGTCGCACGCCAAAGCGTCCGCCCTCCTCCAATGCGCCCTCTGCGCACGGAGTTCGGTTCCCGTATCGCCGCTACGGCCGGTACACCGAACTCCTCTCGCCTCTCGGCGACCACCTTGGGTGCTCTTAAAGAGCACCCAGCTCCACCTACACCGCGAGGTGCGGCGAGCTCCACGCCTCGGGCCCTACAACCAGCCCTCTCGAAGGGGAGGTATAGGCGAGGGCCCCCACTCGATCGAACGTTTGGACACAGGCTAGCAAGATCCACCGGACTGTGGAAGTTACTAACCTGTGGACGGGGTGCACCAGGTTTCCCCAACTAACCCCAAATCCCCATATGGAGAGATGAAATTAGTTGGGCTTACCCAACGTGAAGGTAGTCCGATCATCGCACCCCATATTATCTCGCCAATGCCAACCAGAATCAACACGAGTAATTGCAAACAAAAAATATACAATTAATTAATTCAATTCATTTAACCGCGGAGTTCAAATAGTTACGAAGTTCAATTTAACTGAAAAGGTTACATCGACAAATTGTATTGACATTTAAGTTAAAATGCAACTGCCTCTTGAATGCTGATCGTAGCAGTAATTGGCAATGCCAGTGAATAAAACTTGAATAAAACATGATCTATTGCAAAGTGGACGGAATATTGCATTTTTATACAGATTTTAAACGGAAGCGTCCATTTTAGAAAATGTATAAAATTGGCTTTGGGCTAAAGTTTGATGTATTTACAGTTATATACGTGTTAAAGCGCAATTGATTTTTATTTAATTCGTTAGTTTGTTACGTGAATTTAATTATTTATTATAAATCTCTGCCATAAAGCAAGCAATGTACAAGTTACATAAGGAATTAAATTAATTAAAGTTTCAAGGTCACATACAGACATAGGTATATATTTTGCATCATTATTGCTTGCATAAAAAACTTGCATATAAATCTATCACGGCCAATGGATTAATTTAAAAGTTCCAACATTTTGTACTTATTAAACTGAGCCTTACTTGAAGAGAATGCTAGTTATTTCCAGTAGCTTGTATAGAAACCTCGTTGGACATCTTACATTTTATATATATATATCTGTTTGTTAACTCGTTTACTTAGTAAGTTCTGAAAAATAGCTTTTATATACCGATTTTTTGGCGTGCGGGTTTTTTTTTTTAACTTAACTTCGCCACATACTTTCTTCCTGAAACATCTTACAACAATTTGTTAACGCTAGTGATAAAGCCGCTGTGTATTGGCAAAATAGTGGGTTTTTTAAGCATCGAATTTAATGTCTTACTTAATGACTAAAAAAAGTGTACGTACACTTTTTTGAGACTCAATTACCAACTGTTCTATTTAAGTACGTAAAGATATGCTTCACTATAAACCACATTGTAGTTTGTGTAGATGTCGTTTCAGATGACCCGGTGTAAAAAAAAAATACTGATTAAAAAAAGCGTAGGAAGTGTTTTGGCGTCACGGGGCGGTTGGCAAGGCGTCAGTTAGGTTAGGTCGGCTCATTTTAAGCTGTCAATTAAATACAATTATGGCCAATAACGAACTATTTATGCTGATAGCAACCTAAATAGGCTACCTAAAAATATAAACTATATAGAGTAGGTATACAGTTGAGTGAAATAAACAGAAAACCCTGGACTATAGTCTCAATTCTGCACAAGAATTCACCGTTTTTAATCATTTGAAATTAAGCCTGCATTCTTGATTCTTGTCCTAAAAGGTAGCCTGGTAGTAGTATTTTGCAAGTGATTTATGTTCAGGTGAATTTTAAAATTATTTTCGTTAAATTAATTTTAGATCAATTAAACCTTTGTTTAAACCTACGGTTATTTCATTATGATTCTATGTACAATTATTTTTTGCATTCTATTAACTCAATTACGTCATTAATTATCTGGTTTCAAATCCAATAAGTGGTAGAGCGTGGCGACGAGCCGCCGCCGCGAGGCTGCGAGGGCGGGCGGCTCAGGGCGGGCGGCGGCTCATTTGCGCCCTCGAATAACTGCAATTAACCGCAGATGACGCCTCATTTCCCTCTCGCTTACGTGTAAAATAATTATAAAGCCTTCGGAACTAAGCACTAGCAACTTTTCACCCATATAACGCGTCGACTTGCGCTTTATTCCATGCACGCTACTACAATGTAGCAAATGACTATTTCCTTCCCAGAGTTAATAAGGCGACAGGAATTAATGGTTGCGTCACAGCGCGGCAAAGTATGCCGCATTCCTCGCAGATTTCGCTGCAAAAGTTGAATTAAATACTTAGTAAAAAGCGAAGTCTTAACGGTTTAAACCGAATACTTCATCGGACTTACAAAGTTGCCTTCGAAAGGAGTTTCCCATCGTTTCCAAATAAATAACTCGAGAGAAAGTTGCAGCGTCAAATGCTTAGCATTTCGTATCGATCCATCAAGAATTTATGGACTTCTCAAACTTTGTTGTCTAGCGAACAAAATTAATTTTATCGCTAAAGAAAATGGTTAGCTTAGATGTTTTACTCTATAATACATCTGTATTTTAGTGTGCTTTCTTTTTAACGACACAATATTATAAAAACAGTATGTTCAATTCTGTTTCAAAGTAACGAATAGTACCTAGTTTCTATATTTTAACATTAATATTTATTGCCTTCAATGCATTTAGATAAATAAAGAGTTACGAGCTACGCCGTATGTTTACTCGCATTATTTATTCAGCTGGCTCTCAGTGAAGATGGAAGGCATTTATCTACTTTTATGTCTAGTGAGTATGCATATTTCTTATAGATAGATAAATAGATATATGTTTAATGCACACCAAACAATAATAAAAACTTAGAGAAACTAAAACTAATTTATCGGCCTTATCGCCTTAGGCGATTTCTTCCAGGCAACCTTTGGATGGACAGCATAAGTTTATATGGGCATAAGTTGTTTTTATAAACACTGAGTAGAGATTATTATAATCAAACATTTGCCTACAAGGTCGATACCCGTACAAGCGTTTCTGAGACCGACATGTCCTTGGTGGTCAAAGTTGGAGCATATCTATACTTAAATGGGATTGGACGTCCTAAACGAAGCTGCCAAAATGTTTTGCGTGGTTATTGTTTGTTGATATATTTATATTATTGATTAATATAAAGAGTGCAAATGGTTGCAAGTTGCTTGAAAAGCCCTCAATTGAACAATATTAAAAGTAATGTTTTGGCTTCAATAATTTCAATAAGACGAAAGTAATGCAATTAATCAGGCTGTTTTGTTTATATTTCAATAGGTATGATCAGTCCCCTTAGACAAGAGCCGTATTTTAGTGAGCGTACTGGCGCTCGCCTAAGGAATAGAAAAACTAATGTATGGGAGTGACGTAGCATGTCAATCGTCGCGATGTCAATCCCATACATTGATTGCTTTATCTTATTCTATAAGCGAGCGACAATAATCTCACTAAAATACGGCTCTTGTCTAAGGGGGCTGGTACCATAAATTGACGTAATTGACGGACAAAATAGCCTTAACTTGAACTGCAACCGTAAATATTTGTTCCTTTTAAGATTTGTTCTAGCAGCTCAGTCTAATTTATACAACAATGGCACAGTAATCAATTTAATGAAGAAGATAAGTTACTAAGCATTTCTAAACTGTGGCGGAACACTGATTTTCGTAATGTCTGTTAAGTTAAAGTAATCCTTTCTAATTAAACCGAGATAGAACCTCGTTCACGCCGTTTCACCGACTCTTGAGCCAGTAATAATTTGATCCGATTTCAATGTTTCTGATTATTGTAGGTACTTATGTAGTTGTATAAAAGGTATACAAATAATTGACAATGGACCTTGTTAGTATGTCTTTAGTAGGACAATATAAAGTAAGTAAATTATCCATAAAGAAGTTTCTTAGGCCCTAATATATACCTATACATAGGTGGCTTAGAAATTAAAGCTAATAGGTTCAGTCGAAGGAAAAGTGCTACTACTAAAACCTTGGTCAATTGAACCACTATTTTTGCGAACTGCGTTTATCACTTAGGTACTTAAAATACCTATATCCTTAGATATAATATTTTTTTTTACATGAGTTAGGCTTGCGCTTTACTACAACTTGCCTGATGTTAAGCAACGTTGTAATCTACGATCTAGCGCGCTTGCCTAGAAGAAACCGGTTTACTCTCGACTTGAAGACCGACAAATTATAGTTCAAGGGGAATAGAGATTCGGGCAAGGAGTTCCACAGTATACCTAATATATAACCTAGTTGTTAAAAACCAAGATACGTCATTGATTCGGACTTACCATGGGTGACTTATTATGGACTACACATCTATAGGTATATATCTTTGAGGCGATTTTCTTTTAAAGTATTTTATTAGAGGCATTTAAGTGCAAAGCCCTGTTTATGAATCCCAGAGTACAATCCCAGTAACAGTCGACAGATTTTATGTCTGTCACGTCGCAACTCTTGTTGAATAAAGAAAGCCACTTCCTTCATTTTTTTCCGTTTATTTGTGAAACTTTTTGGTGAATATTTCATGAAGTACTTGATTTTTTGGATTGAGGCCTTTTGAGCTCTGACGTATCACTTATAACTTTAGGTCCTTTTTATATTATTTAATCTTTCGTTTTCAAACATCAAAATGGAACTGTTGTCTTCTTCCTCTTCTTCCTATTCACACTATGTTTAAGTCTTCTTTGAAGACTGTAGTCCAGCAGGAGCTTAGTTGATTAAAAGACTGTCTTTGTACATATTGAATCTATAGAAACAAACACGAAACAAAAGCAGAATAGTAAACACGAAAAACACCTCCACACGCGACCGTTGTTATTGTCGAAAACTCGACGTAAACAAAAGTGTCGGATATCGTATAGTGACAAAGTTACAGCAAGATGTGGCTGAGATATTGGCCAATTTGATCTCGTGACAGTTGTCATGGTATTTCTCATCCATCACGCTAACGAGGGTGCCACGTGACTCCTTGTATCCGTCATCGATCGTCACTTGACAGTTTCATTTGTTTGCAACTCTATTCACGAGCACAGCTTTTGAATGGAAGAATTTGGGATTGTGACTTGTGTTTAGGAAGATTGTGTATGGTATGAAAAGAAATTGATGTTAGTTTTATGGGATACGTGTAAACTTTACTAAGTTTAAATTAAAATGCTCGTACATACTACCATGCTGACATTTATGTTTAATAATATAATATACATAAAATATATGTAGTCAGAGTCATTTATTGGAATATTGTACAAGATATAATTTTTACTGTAATTAAAAATAATTATTAGAATCAATCCGACAGAGTAGATGAAGATTATTATTGCGATAAGTGATGTATTATATTATATGTATTTGCTGAACTTGTGTACAATAATTTTGGTTTTAAATATCATTAGTATTTTAAACAAAACTAACAAGATTAAGTTACATGCTCTCGTCAGAATATGTAATTAAATCCCTGTGTATCACATGATGGAAACATACTCACACAATAATACTCTAAGCTCATGTAAATAGTGACGCAATTTTCGCACTAAATTCAATTAAGTCGAAGTTAATAGAGTCTGGTATCGGGTGTATGATATAAACATTAAGGCTGGGGCTGTCATGTTTGATGATCTTGCTCTCGCGTGCGCTGGTATACAACGTGTTTCTTAATAAATGTTTAGACTAATTTCGTTTCTAAATTAGGATAAATGTATTGCAAGTAATATAAATTAATTAATATACAAAACCTAGTAAAATTTTATAAAATATATTTTAATAATAATAAAAAAGTATTCTAGATACAATACAATACAATAGGAATCAATATCAATTAATATTAGATTTTACGTGTAGACTCCTAAACTAACTCTGCGATATTTTAAGCACATTGTTATAACCTACTGTCTCCCATCAAAATTTTAAAAGCGATAGTTTTTGCTCATTGGGCTTCTAAAGTAAAATATAGGCTATATTTTATCCCGGATTAAAGTGGATAAGACTGTGAGACGTCGCTAATAAACACATACTTACTTAAACCTTATCTGTTTTATGTTTTCTTCTTATTTTATTTTATTCTATATTTTTATTATTTCAAGAAAATAAAATACCATTTTGTATTTCCATTACACATCGCAAGTTTATTTAGATTCCACGACCGCTCCGTCAAAAGAGATTGCGGACGTGAATCGAATATCGGTTTGTCCACAAATCTACAATAATCTTCCCGATGCATGCTTCGACGGTTTTCAATAAAATATTGACTGTAGTTCCGACATTGTAGTTTTCTGAATCCAATTACGCAGATCAACGGTTGTGGATAGAAACATATTACATATACGGATTACTGATAAGTAATGCATAGGCTGTTGGCAAAAAAATTAGTTAATGTTTTAGATTTTAGTATTATATTTTATTTTTTATCACTTTAATTAATGTTCAAAAATGTGTAAATAAAAGAGGCATATTTCGCGCGGGCTTAAACTGCCATCTCACGTCACAGGGTCCTCGATTCCTAGTGTGAGATGGCAGAGGATCCCAATGCACCAACATTACAGGTATGTCAAGATTGTATATATAAATTAGTTTATAAGGGTGTAAGTTAAATTTTTAAAAATAAAGTAGGTAATTTTGTATTTTTTTTTTGTATTTTGCTGTGTTTACAAACGTTGTGTTGCGAAATACATAATCAATTGAGCTAAGACATCGTTAGGTTTTTCATAAAAGAATCCTAACTTCCCCATTTATTGTTTTGTAGTAGTTAGAAGTAGTAGGTATGTTTAGTGTCTTGTTTTTTGTATTATTGTTGTAAATAAATGATTGAAATTTCGAAAGAAAAAGAGAAAAGGATATCCGGTATCTTGAAATCTACGTATAGATAATAATATGTACTTTCTAGGTAAGTGTTAGGCCCGAGGCTGCAGTAATGTCCCACGACAAAATTTTTTTTTTAGAAGATGTATTATCACGTATTTCCAAATAAGTGGAGCGTTAATATTAGTGTTACCTAAATTAATCCTAAAGACATCATTAACGGTTACATTGACTATGAAGAAAAAAACAAGTTTCTAAAAAATACTCACTAAATATAAGTAACTTTGACGCAACAAGAATTGATAACCTCCTTTTTGAAGTCGGTTAAAAATAAGTGACGAAAAGAACAATGAACTTGCTTGCAATACTAGAAATAGCTTTAACTTGTTTAGTACTTTTTTGTAGTACCTACTTTTATTCCATGAATATATTCAAAGTTCGTCATCAAGTCTCCGAAAAGAATTAGCACCGTTTAAACTTTGCTAAGTCGTAAGTTAAACCGACGCGTGCGAAAAGCTACGCCTTAATTAGTAGATTTGTAATTCTAACTATGACTCCATTCAAGATAAATCTGAGCGTGACTGGCGGCAGCATTTCCGTTAAGATACCTTTTAAACTACATCACTCTAGTCTAAAATTTGATTGTACCATTTTTATCCGCTAGTAGTTGTAACTTGGCCGAGGCTGCAAATGTTCCAGTCGCCGTAATTGTTCAGAGTTGAGCATTCAGCGCTATTCACTCAGATGGAACTGCGATTCCCGCCATACTGTATTCATGAACTTTGACTTATCACTGCTTCTATTTAACAACATCAATACAAATTTCCCTCCATAGAAAACTGGCTTCACTATGCCAACGATCAAAAACTATGCCGGCAGGTATCTCCTTTCATATGCTAATTTATGACTAGCTACATTTTCCACTATAATCCTTTAGCGAATGGGGCGATAAATTGCCAGATCACTATGCAATATATCAAGATTAAAGCGATTATCCCACAGTATCTCGAACAAATTGATTGATAAAAAGGCTTGTTTTTTACGTGTCTCCCTGCAGGTGCACATTCCAGTTTTTCAGTTATAGATAGAACGATTGGACGGCGGCAACGTTTTATTTAATAAAGAGGTTTTTCATTGCTTTGCATATCAATCGGAATTTCGAGCAGGTTTTTCTTTATGACAAATTTTATACACGCGAGCACTTTGGGCAAAAATGCAAGCGTGTTGATGTTTTTACGAGAGGGGCGGTGGTCGAGTATGGATCTATATAAAGTGGTAATGATATGACTCCTTTTTGCCGGACCCTTGGTGCTATTAGCTATTCTGTGCCCTCGGGTAAGGAACCCAGAGCGGAGCCAAT
The DNA here is from genome assembly GCA_964023185.1 of Macaria liturata. NCBI lineage: Eukaryota > Metazoa > Arthropoda > Insecta > Lepidoptera > Geometridae > Macaria > Macaria liturata. Next base: position 7,721,787 of record OZ026812.1, on the reverse strand, counting down.
CAAGGGAGCCAAGTAGAGGGCAAGTGGCTGACTAAATAAATATTAGCCCAGGAATACGTCGGGGCGGCTGTTTGCAGTGCCTCGTAATACCATTCACATGAAATCTAAATTCTTCCTTCCAACGTCACGATGTTTGAATAGAAATAAACTATCCTTGATTTGATATTCAAGGGAACATACCCCGGGCACATGGAGGGACAGATTTTGTTTATAAATTGATTGATTGTATTGACATTGGATTTGTACGTCTTCTCAATTATTCATGATGATGATGATGAAAAAACTTTTATAATTAAATAAAAATAGTTCTGAAAAATAGCTGGTTGATGTACTTACATTACTAATTCACTACCTGCTCGCTAGTATACTAAACTCAGAGCTACGCTATTCCGCTACGCGGCACTGCTACGCTGCTACGAAAAAGCGCTACGAAATATATACGTGTGTAAAACAAGCGTTGGCTTAGTATGGGGCTAGATGGCGCTGTGGGAAATATCTCGGAATATTTGTTTATTTATTCATTTATCTTGTATAGAACATGTCAAGGAGGAACAAGAACAGAAACAAGGTGTATAATATAACATGAAATACCCAAGCACAAAAACCAATCGTAACAAAAAATACACCACTATTTCAAGCAAGTCGCCGCAAAAACATCCGGTCGTATTTTATTGGAGTTTCAGTAGGAAATTGTAGCGAATCCGTGAACAAGTGCACTAACAATGATGGACGTTATCAGCGCGATCCCATCGTTTCAGAGAAATGGCTTAATTTCCCCCTCGGCCTCATCGACACTGACGATCGGGAAGGGCGTGATTTTTAGTACACGAATGAGTTTGTGACTTTAGTTGTTTTTTTATTTGTGTTGTGTGTATGTTTTATAAAACATGTTTTTCTCGTATGAAATAAATAAAAAATGAATTGATTAGGCATCAGGCAAGTTGTAGTCGAACCTATATCATATAAAAATAAATAAGAAGATTCGTTAGTTAATTTGAATTCCAAATTCAACTTCAATACCTTTCATCGCTTGTATTGTAGTTAGCTGGTTTTCCTTTATATGAAACTAAAGCCAATTGTTATGACATAGCATTTTTCAATCAACACACTTAAGTTTATGATAACCATAGAAGAAAGTAGAGTAAAGAAAGGGAAATATGTAAAAAAAATAATTTGTGTATTGGTCGCCGTAAGTATTAAAACGATTTTGGACTATCTACTTTATTTCCTATGAAATAAAGTTTATTTTTATCTAAACACGAACACAGGACTGTCATGCTTAGCCTAGTGGTGATGATATAAAAGATGTCATCACCAAGAGCCAAGAATTGTCTTGTCAAGGCCAAGAATGCCAGTCCCATATAAAATGGGAAGCAAATTGAACTAGGTGCAAAACAAGACCACGTGAAATTACTCCCAGCCTCGTGAACATCAATCGCTTCCCGTATCTGTGAAAAACGTTTGTAAATCTAATAAAGGGAGCCTAAATAATACCTTTTTGAGCTTTAGGTATTTAGGTTTTTTTAGGATTCACATAACATTACATATATACCATGTTAATTAAGGCTTTGATTGGCGCCTTTGTTTCCCAATGATTATTTTCTGTTATTAGAATAAAATTGACCGATAAGCATTTCCTTAGAAATTAATATAATTATTCAAACTTAGTTGGTAGTGCTCTGTTAGCTTAGTTGGTAGTGGTTCTGCCTTCTAATCTAGGGGTGCGGGTTCGATTCCCGCAAGACACAAGCAATTTTGAATATTGAAATTTGTAAAATTACTTGTGTTGAGTCTGGTCGTTTCTATGTATAATAAGTATGTATTTACAAAAGAAAAGTATATAAGTATTATATCCGTTATCTAGTACCTACCCACGACACAAGCGTATGCTTAGTGTGGGGCTAGATGGCGCTGTGTGCAATGTCCCGGAATATTATATTATATTAAACTGATTATGATCAAAATCGTATATTCTATTCTAAGAAATACGTCTTATAAAGGTAAGACCAAGTTTGAGACATATTTCGCTTTACAAATTAACGTAAAACATTTAAATATTTTTTTAGTATGTTAGTTGTAGACCGTATTAGACATAAGCTATTTCATACCTCGTTTTTATGCTCCCGAGTCAAATCATATATTACTGCAATCACAATATATCACCACGCGAGGTCGCTTTTATTAAAGGACATGTCCACCATTTATCCTTATCCGTGTTGATGGAAAACGATGATGGCATCGAATGTGCGGCACGCCTGTCCGATTATTCACCCCTCACGAGAGAAGAACCAGACCTTGGATGAAATATGGCCTGGAAACACCATCTGACAGTAATTGAAGGTGCATTTTTGTTCGATTTTTGTTACTGTTTATAGGAAATGACTTACACTTTAACCACAACTGTGAAGAAAAAGTTACTACTCGGCCCTGAAGAAAAAAGTACTCGGAATGTACCGAAACGTGCGTCGGTTAAGACGTATTTTGCCAAGTAAGTGAGACCGTTCTTGATTAAAAATGTTTTTTTTTCACTTGATATAATGACAACTAAGCATACAGAAAGAAGAAGAATGTAACATTTAGTATTCATAATTTCACATGGTTAAGTTCTAAACAAAAAGAGAAAGCGTTTGGTTTGTAATAGTATTCTGTGTGTGAAACAGTTTCACATACAGAAAAAAATACCGCGTGGACTAAAGTTTTATTTTGGGCTTCTTTCATTACATTTATTTAAGTTCACAATTTTCTGATAAAGATCATGCTATATCTAGTTAAACACAACTTTTGCTTCAAGCCCCGAGTTATTTTTCTTGACACTTCCTTCCGCGTGACGACGTTGCATGACAAAAGCTTCCTTATTTTGACACATCGAAAGGCGACTTATTGTATTACTTTGTTTTCGTAGATAAAGTTTCGAGATTTCGGTGATGCACACAGGGGTATTGATCTCATGGATTCTGATGGATATCCTTCGCAACTTTCACAGTTTATCATATGTTTATTTGTATAGTATAACCAGAAAATTTTGACAGAAGATTCATTACGTGAGAAAACGAAATCGTGTGCCAGAAAAACCTTGTCGTAAACTACGTAGTTTTGCTATGATTGGCAATGCCTTTGTCTTATAGAAGACTAGCTGTGGTCGCGACTTCGTCCGCGTGGAATAGTTATTACCATAAAAACGGTTGTAGGGAGTTAATCGTAAAATATAGACATATACTGTCGCGGACATTTTGTTAGATCATTTCAAGAGAAATAATTCCTTACGTATGAAAGAATTATTTCTTTTTTATATCTTGAACCGATTTTGCAGCGCACGTAACGGAAGCCCTCAAACATCAATAATTTTCCTCGTTTTTTCCACATTTGCCAATGTTTTTTCGCTCCTATTAGTTGCAGCGTGATGTTATATAGCCTAAAGCCTTCCTCGATAAATGGTCTATTCAACACAAAAATAATTTTTCAATTCGCACCAGTAGTTCCTGAGATAAGCGCGTTCAAACAAACAAACTCTTCAGCTTTATAATATTAAGTATAGATTTACCTGCATGGTATTAACAATATTGGAACAAGACGTCATATTGCAATAACTACGAATGTATAGCAAATATAAGTATAGGAATGTTACGTTTTCTATTATACTATATACTTCACATCTTCCTGAACTACGATTACGTCAATACACAGAATATATTTTTATACAAAATAATATGACTCATGATCAGAATGAAAAAGAAAAACGAATGAAACATATCCAACACACAATCTTTTGTTCCCAAAATTTTATTAAAATGGCACTTCTTTAAACAGATCCTACCTACGTGTGACTGTCACTAAACAATATATAGTATTGGCAAAGGTAACACGTAGATTAAACAAACACTCGCTAGGTGGAGCCTACGTCAATAGATCGGCGCCTGTGTCGACTCACCAAGTCACAGTCCGCGTTGGTAAGCACAATCAGAGCCGTATCAATCTAAGGAATCAATACCTAAGTTATCTAGCTAGAGCAAATGCTTCTCGCAGTACAGTAGTGAAGTTTTAGAGCGATTTATCAATTTATATTTATCAAGCCGCAGTAGTAGTTTTAGTTCATAACATTAGAAAAACCACAGGAGGCACCTTGATGCAACTACGCAGGACCGGGATGAGTGGCGTATAAGTACAGTGGCCTATGCTTAGCTGTGGGCGATAACGGGCTGATGATGATGATGAAAAGCTTTAGTAAGTCCAATCAGAGCCATGTTAGAAACCTTTACCTTAATTTTTTTTTGGAATTCACAAATCAAACTTTGTATTTTTTGACTAAAATAAATGTTTTTTATACGATATTCCAAAAGTCGTAGAACATAATTAGTAGCTTTTGACATTTTTAAACTATTGTTAAGGTTACCAGTTACCAGCAAGCGTTTCTCAGTGACAACGCTTTATGTAGGTAAATAGTGAATTCACCTAAAATGAATGTAATATACTAATCATGAATCAAAATACATAAATGCAACAACTAACTTTTGATCTACTAATGACTCTTGAGCTAATTTCTTATTAAACCCGTTAAAGTATGTAAGTATTACATAATAATTGCGATAAAGGTCTTGTTTACCGCTCCTCCTGTTTCACATATATCCGTAACTGAATTTCAGACGTCGTGCTTTCAGGAAATTTACATAAAATGTTCGTGAGGCGGTTATTTAATTACTCACGTCCATCTAAATCAGGATTGTGTCGGGAAGTGGCGTGTTTGTACTTTGGCTTTATTAAATGTATGCTAAATTCTAATTTACTGTGGGCTTTAATTCCCCCTTATCGGCTGATGGGTCTCAGTTAGGATTTTGCTATAATACCAGTGATGTGTAAACAACGTATCTATAGTGTGCACTTGCATCAGGTGAGATATGGCCAAGCGTGAGCCTATCTTGCGTATAAAAGTGTTATGAAAAGCTTAATTGACATTGACATTGTGACCTTGCAAAATTTTATTAAAACTAAATGGTTTAAGTAAATTCAATTTGAAGAGATATTGTAATTTGTGTAGCATATTCTATGATTTAGGTACTTATATGTATGTTGCAACTTTACATTATCAATAAAGATTAATTTACTTTCATCTTTTAATCATAAATTGTAATTAAATCACGGTCCAAATTTACATAATTTTCACATTGATTAAGCTACGCGTTTCTTACAAAAGTCATGACATGTCTAACGTTAATTTGCATTATGAATAACGTTATTTGGACAGTTTTGTTATGTTTTTTTTTGTTTTTTATGTTTTTATTAGGATTAAGTTAATTTAAATAACTACATCTTCTAGCTTAAACATTATTATTATTTTTGTAGGAAAGTGTTCACGGTTTAAGAACTTAAATATCTTTCTCAACTTAACTAACTAATCAAACGTCTAGGTCCTCAGCCGAAATTAATTTCTCATTGCCGAATTTAGGTTTAAATAAATTAAATTTGGAATGATCACTTTGCCATTGTTTAATTTTCATTATACTTCATAATCTCGTCAGATCCAGACCTGATCCAGTTAATCCTAGTCTGTAAACTAGCCTGAACTTTTAAATAGGTTTAATGCTTCTAGCAACTAGCGGCTAACAAGGAAACAAGTCGCCGTTTTACTTAAAACTATATAAAACTAGCAACGAGAACTGAAGTGTTATTATTAAAAAAGAGAGTGAGAATTTTGTAGTTTGTAGTTTGCATTCATATGTATTTCCCGTACGTGCTTTTTTGTGTTGAATTTCAAATAAAACTACAACTTGCAACACGTTTACGTGTGTGTAAGGATTTTAAGGAAATCCCTCTGTGGGTAAAACTAACGTAAGCACTTGTATTTAGGTATGAGTCCTAAATATACCTTTGTGTTGCATGCTCCATTGTAATTAACATTTGTTTTACAAAACGTGACTTATTACGTTGTGTATCGTAACATCGTCATGTCTGCATAAATAATGTTGTACAACACAAAAAATCCTCGTAAAATAACAACTCGTTCCGCACCATCACACACGGTTTCTATTATCGGATTCTGTTTAAAAGAGCTCCGAGCGGATTATACTGTAAGTTGCCATTGCGTCACAAAGTTAACCCATTTACTGTCTCCCCACCGCCGCTGTCATCCCTCGAATATAAGTCATCTCCTCCGCAACGTCAGGAGTAACAAACATTACGCACACCGCATTCTAATCATATTTTTGGCGTTAAGGTGATTACATTTCGCATATAATTGCGTTTTCAGCGTCGCGCGTTTCAACGCCTTCTTGGGCTTCACATCTATACTAATATTATAAAGCTGAAGAGTTTGTTTGTTTGTTTGAACGCGCTAATCTCAGGAAGTACTGGTGCGAATTGAAAAATTATTTTTGTGTTGAATAGACCATTTATCGAGGAAGGCTTTAGGCTATATAACATCACGCTGCAACTAATATGAGCGAAGAAACAATGGAAAATGTGAAAAAAACGGGGAAAATTATTCATCTTTGAGAGCTTTCGTTGCTTGCGCTGCGAAAATGTTTTCAACATATCAAAAAATATGTACGAAAGAATTAATGCCCAATATAACTATTCCACGCGGACGAAGTCGCGAGCACAGCTAGTATATTATATGGAGTCCAGTGTAAAGACGCTGGATCTCTGTCCACATGGACAAGAACAAGAAATGACCCTCATGCACAATCTTGTGCATGCTATTTGTATATCTTTAAGTTATAATATTTTTAAATTGACAACACCCCTTTACAGTGTTAAGTAAGTTAAGTATTAGGTTCTGGGTTGAATATGCCTGAAATAAATGACTTTTTCTTATTATTTATTTACTTTTTCTTATTATTTTATTGATTTGAATAATGACTGCCTCATTAATAATTACCCTGAACCCGTACAGAATCAGTTACTGCTTCGTTAGAATAGTTTCGCCGTGTTTAGTGTTCCATACGACGTCTTTGAATTTAATTACATGTGGATTGATGTTTGCCGTCGGTAGGTATTAAGTGAAGGCTGTTTATATTAGTTCCGCTTCAAATGAATGGACCCGAGCTTATTAGTTGAGTGAGTCAATTTTGGCAAATACTTTTTATACTACACCTGCTCGGAAAGTACCTTGTTACTTTATCAAATTTACGGTAGAAAGTACGTCATTGCATATCGAACAAATATGCGGGGAGAAAACGCATCTGAGCGGGAAGAAATGGATTTTCATACACTTTTCTCTCCCGCTCAGATGCGTTTTCTCCCCGCATATTGGTTCGATATGCAATGACGTACTTTCTACCGTAAATTTGATACTTTCCGAGCAGGTGTAGTATAAAGCACTATGTATCACTCGAGAGAAAGTGCGATTCCCGATCTCGGGTGTTTCAAACGACACCCTCGACGGTAATCGGTCACTTTCTCCTCTCGGTGAACAATGTACTATTTATTGTTTGCCAATAGATTAGTAACCGTCTCTTGTGAGTTGATTTTTATGGTTGACATTTTGTTGTTTTGCTATCTGTGCTATACTAAATAACAACTACCTTTAACAATGTTGGAAATATAAGTGCTAAAGTAATTAGTGTATGAGAAAAACATTTTAATTGTTTACTAATTTCGCAAAAGTTTTCTCAGTTTATTGTAGCTACTCATGCATTTGGATTAAACTTTTGCTTATTTTGTAAATTAAACCTTTTAAAATCGCACTCATGTACCTACAGATATTGAACTTTAAAAACAAATAATTACAAAATATAATATGTACAGATCGACTTCTTAGATTAAAACTAACCTCTGACCGACTTAACGTCTCAGGAGAGCACTCCTCAGTCGTTAAGTCGGTCAGAGGTCCTTAATGTATTTTGTAAACTCTGAACACCAGTCCCTCACCTTTCTTATTACCTTATACGGTTAATGTTAATTAATAATGTATGTTACTTGAATAAATCTCCATTTAGCAAAGTAAGGTGTCCGATCTATAATCACCGACTGTTATACAAAGCGGCCCTTATATAGCGGTCTTATAACTTGAGACATAGGTGGGTGGAAGCAATCTGAAGTCTAGCCTCTTACCTGGTCTATTGTTGATGAGAGTTAGGTACGCTAGACCGAACTAGATTTTTTCTACGTATAATATTTTGAATACTAGTGAACGTCCGCGGCTTCGCTCGCATTATTTCCGGAGCCACTTCTAAAAGACACTTCTAAGACTCTATACTACCTACATACCAAAAATCATGACGATTCGTACAGCGGTTCACATTATTTAATTTATATATTTAATAAAATAAAATTATCTTTCCTGTACTTTCTATTCTCTAAACAGCTAAAGTAAGATTTGTAGTTATACCTGTATAAAAGTCATCTGTATAAATCTAGCCCGGATAAGTAGTTCTTGATTGACTATGGTACATACTAAAGGCAGGGCACTCTATGTTCAAACAAAAACGCGCCACGCTATCGAAATACGTTCGCAGCGGACGTTCGTAACCCACGCGCAAGCCAAATTAATACTTAACGTAACGATTTACAGTTCATATTTCATTGCATACGGTTCGATTCTCTCAAAGCTATCATGGTTGCCATTATGAATGTGGATTAGGTACAACGATAAAATTGTATTAATTTAGTGTTATAATTAATCAACGGTGAATTATTTTTTTAATAAATTAATACGTTATCAGTAATTTTTTTGTATGTGTTATATTATAACAAAATATTTACAAACCTTTTTCTTAGATATTTACTAAATTAAGCCTGTTTCTCTCGAATTCGACTCTAAATTGCTTATTTAAGTACCTAGATATAGTTACTGATAAAATTCAAATTCATTTTTCATACTTTGGCGACGCGGTCAGCGATCGAGTGTTGTGCCGTTTGACACACGACTGTCGAGCGTACTTTACTGTGCCCTCCGCTCGCTGCGTGTTCGAAACAGGGAGATAGGTTTCTGTTGTATTATTTATTTTATTCTGTGCTAAAGGGTACAAAAAGTTACAAGTATTCCCTTCCTTACTTAGACTAAGCTAAGAACTTTTAATTTCCTTTCAGGCTTTATACCTTCTTGGAAATACAATTTATTATGTATGGAAGTTATTGATCAAGGTGTATTGAGAAGATTCGACGACGTAATGGACGAAAGGGTCTAAAACTGACGATTTTGCAGCATATTCACTTGTATTTTTATTATTTTTAGTAGTTAGAAGTAGTAGTATGTTAAGTTTACCTTCCTTTATTTTACGTTTTTTTTGTTGTATTTAAGTATAACCATTTATTGAAAGTCTTATTGCTGTAAAGTTGCAAGTATTGGCATCTGCCTCTTTAGAACTCGTTGAAAAGTAAGTTAAGACGTTTACATTATCTTTTCATTGTTATTTCTTGTTTTTTTGTTGTCAGATTTATAAAGAGTGGTTGATACGTTTTAATTAATGACTAATTTCAACATTGAAGAAGCATGTACGATTAATAAACAAAATGTTTTTAACATATAGTGCAGTTAAGTACTTCTAACATAGTTATAACATAGTTTTGAAGATAGATTCAAATTCAAAACTTCATTTATTGGACAACAACGGAAATCAATATAAGACATATGAAATCTCATAGTTTTACTACAAAAAAAATTTCATACAAAATGTTTTTCAACAACTTATCTAACACTAGTCTTTAAGTACTTTTCTCTTGCGACTAACAAAATGTATCCATTGTTGTCCAATAAATGAAGTTTTGAATTTGAATCTATGTTCAAAACTATGTTATAATGGTTGTCTAGTCAAGAACAAAGTTCGTTTTACTCCACCTCTTTATGAAAGTCATCTTTTCTAATATGAATGTAGGCATAGCAAGTTACCTACGTTAAAGGCTTTTTGTAAAAGTAGGCAATTATTTTTCTCAGGAGGTATTTATTTATAGGCAATACCCAATACGTCTTCGGAGATTTCATATAGGTAATGTTCTTTGACGAAGATTGATATTTTCGAGTTAGGTGTGCGCAAGTTAATGGAAGATATTTTTAGATTACTAATTGATTCTGCCTCTTATTTTATGTAAATGGGTTGCTAAAAATGTAAATATGATAAGGTAGGTAATTAGTAACTTCTTTTTACAGGGTGCTTAGTTTTTTTTAGAAGTTTGCAATATTTTCACAGCGGAAAGTTATCATTCAAAAACGAGAGTGCCAATACAAGACGCTTATTACATACATTATTATTATACATTGACAATGAAATCAGTCAATCATCACACACTGAACTAAAGTAATGATGGAACTGTTGTCGTTACTATTGTCGTGAAGTCACAGAACACATTTTTTTAACAGTAGGTATGTGCAAAACATGAACGACGATAAATAATGAATGTATGGTCACAATATAAACATGAACTATTATTATAATAAATATTTATATGTATATTTTTAAAAAAATACGTCAAATTTCATACATTCATATACAATATAATAACTGTCACAATATACGAGTTTGTACGTAAGACAATCAAAATAATGTACACTATTTGAATAACGTTGCCTCTGGGAGTTTATAAGCAAAGTAACAAATGAAACGCTACATTACGTTACACTATCAATCATCTGTAAAGTAAGATTTCTCTTAGCTCCGAAACTGGGGCGTTTCGAGTAGTCCTTTGGCTCAGAGCAAACCAAAGCGCTTCAACTGTGCGACTCTTATTGAGAGAATGAGCGTGAGCGGTTTTTAGATTAAATAACAGGATTTTGTTCGTAGTTTTTAAAATAAGGAAAACAATCAAACATGTAAGTTACTTGATAGGGAAAGAACGATATGCGAATTACCTGTATTTTACATTATGTATTATATTACCGAGCAATGCGTTTGTTTAAGTTTTATATATGTAACATAACAATATGTGTTCCATTCCAGTACAGGCATGCTCAAACTTGGGTCACAGAATCACTTCATGTAGAACGGGGGTCAAATCCAGTTCAGCAAAAAAGTAATAACTACATTTTCATTTCAAACTGAACTAGTTACTTACGTGAGTAATATTTTAAGTAACCTTTGTGTTATTAAAACAATTATCAGAAGCATGTTTTTGTTGTAATAACATTATATGAAAAATTACACTATATAGTTTCAACAATAAACACCAAATAGTCATACCATAGAACATAACATTAGCGCAAAAAGTTTGTCGCGCAATATGCCTTTTTTTTCGTGGCGGAAATGCATTTACGCATCCCCGCTCTCTCCTCGGGGGAGGGGCAGAGGGGTATGTCGGGCTCAGAGCTAATGAGACTCCACTACCGACTAAAATCTACCACGATGTCCCTTCGTTTTGATAAAGCCGGTCTCACGGGCAAGCGAGCAATCTCTCTCTCTCTTGAGTCGTATTTCCTCATGACTAGGGGTGATCGTGACTCCCCCGCAGAATTAATTCGTTAAAGGAGTTAAGGGAGCAATACTCCTCCGCAATTCTTGCCGAGGATTCGCACAATAGTCAAGTTTCAACTATGTTATCAAGAGTCAGAGCGAAGTGCTGCAAGTTGCATCAGATCGCTCCTCTAGCTACACTCAGTCCTATCCTCACATAAAAGCGGTGGAGCGCGAGAAAGAGGGCGGCCATTGCAAGGAACTCGTGAACAATTCATATCCAGTATTACGGCTAAAACACGGAGTTAAGATTAGGAGTAGAATGGGAGTAGTAGAAAAGTCGGTAATGTATTAATTAACAACAGGGACCCACAAAATTACTAAAAAGAAGGATGTTGTGGAAGGCACCAACCATGATGCATCTGCCCAAGAATGCTAGTAAATAATTAATTCTGCGTAGGAGTCACAACCCTCAGTCATGAGGAAATGCGACTCAAATAAACAGAGAGAGAAAGAGAGAGAGAAACTACATATTACTTTTAGCCCTTCGGTTTAGCCTAAAATTTGTTCTTTTAGTTGTTAAAAATTATTGAATTCTATTTTGGTTTAAACACTATCAAAATGTTACCATAGATCAAAGAAGTACAAAGAAAACAAAATTTCAATCAAATACATTTCAAGACTTCTGAAAATTTTGGTAGTTAGGCACCCGTCAAAATAACTATGGTGACATCTTTGAAAGTCTTTGACGTCATTGTCAAACAATATCCAATAACAAATAAAAAAACCATAAAAGATAAACCATAATATACGAACAGTCTAATTTTCAGTGTACAAAAAAAATCTCTTCAATTCACTATGTTCCACATTTCTAAAGTATTTTTTTTTCGTTACAGTTTTTTATTATCGCTTAGCCTTATAAGCTTTTGCCATGTTATCTTAAGGCGATTCTACATAAGAGAAGCCACTAATTCTATGCTCCTAGCTTGAGCCAAAGCCTTCACTGAAAAGATTTAATTGCAAACCAGCTCCGGTCGCTCTTGTGCTTACATTTCAATTGCATTTATGTCTAGAACAGGTTATTATATCTACTAATGAGACTTTTTTTATTAGTCTTCTTTAATGAGAGCTTTTATGATTGCTCCGTTGTTTGCTGGTTTTGTGATTTATTTTTTGCAGTGGATTTGGTCTGGTTTGGTAAAACTTGTCTATTTAAATATTAACACACATAATTAAAATGATAAAATGTTATCACGGGTATGGATTTATAAAACTTATAAGGTGTTAACTGCTCTGTTAGCTTAGTTGGTAGTGGCTCTGCCTTCTAATCCAGGGCTGCGGGTTCGATTCCCGCATAACACAAGTAATTATGAATATTTAAATTTGTAATTATTTGTGTTGAGTCTGGTCGTTTCTATGTATAATAAGTATGAATTTACAAAAAAAATGTATATTATGTATTATATCCGTTATCTAGTACCCATGATACAAGCGTAAGCTTAGTATGGAGCTAGATGGCGCTGTGTGATATGTCCTGAAATATTTATTTATTATTTATGTTAAAGGTGTGTTTCATTAGCCTCGTTAAAGAATGATTTCTACTCATCACTCATAGTAGACGGTACACCATCGGTCCAAGTGATGCTTGTAAACAAGTGGTAAGTCTACACAAAGTAAAAACAAAATCTGATATCAATTGATTTGGTAAGTTATTATAACTTTGTGACATAGAAACAATTTACCTTTGCACTACACTTGCTTTGCTAGAATATAACCTTAAATCTGGTGTCAGGAAATCACTCTGCCTACTACGCCCTAAGCACAATAAAACAAAACAAAGGTATGAGGAAGCCAACTCTCGCCGTTGTAACGCACTCAAATAGTGTAACAGAGCCAACCTAAATACTACGCCCTTTTGGAGTGACAGCGAGTCGATTTGCCAGTGTGTTACTAACGAACAATTACCACACGCGAGTTCCGCCGCCGTCCGCCGGGCGGTGTCCGATGGCTCGTGATAAATAACCGCCTTCCCCTCTATTATTCACAATAAACTGATCAATCACTACACTACCTACCGTCACTAGTTCACTACCTGTTGCAGAACAACCGCTGCTTTTTAAATGATTTCGAATAGGCGGACGAATAAGTTTTTAATGAATACAGTAAATTTCTTTCTCTCTTCACTTTTTAAGTATCTGGATCGTATAATACGAGTATTGTGGTGAGAATAGACGTATTGCTGGTAGAAAGCTCAATCCTTGATTTTTCTATACATAAAAACTATTATATGAACAATTTTTTTATTTTTTTTACGTGGGATAAGTTTACATTTGACTACAGCCTGCCTGATGTAACCTAGGGTGTAACACGTTTACCTAGAAGATACCTATTAACTCTAGATTTGAAAACCCCTGGATTGTAGTTCGCAGGAAACACAGCTTCTGGTAAAGTGTTCCAAAGCTTTGCCGTCCGTACAATAAACGTTGAAGCAAAGCGCTGTGTTCGATACTTCGGCACTTCCACCATAACACGGTGTCTACCTGCGGACTTTCTGCTTGTTCGGTTATAGAAAGGAGCTGAGGGAATCAGCTCCTCTGCACACTCTCCGAAATGAATTCGATAAAAGACCGACAGACTGGCCACCTTGCGGCGTTGTTCCAAACTTTGGAGTTTTGCCTTCTTAATGGTGGTTTTACCTACTAACCTCTTAGCTCGCATCTCAATCGAATCCAACGCCTCTAGCTCGTATTTTGCTAATCCATCCCAAAGATGCGAGCAGTACTCCATGCACGACCGAACTTGTGCTTTATACAAGATAAGCAACTGTTCCGGATGGAAGTACCGACGCACCTTCGAGAGGATACCAAGCTTTTTGGCAGCCAATTGAGCCTTTGACTCAATATAGAACCCAAAATTTAACGACGAGGTAAGGGAGACTCCAAGTAGTAAATTAATTTTAATTCTTAGAATATTAAAACTTTTGAAGGCTCTAGTCAGAATTTATTGTAAAGATAGTATTTCGCTTATTACTTCTGCATAATCTGCTTTTAAAATGTCCTATTAAAACATCACTTACATTAAAAAGAGCTTTAAAGCTTCACTTGTTTAAATCAGCTGCAGTTCGCTGGTTATAAAATAAATTATCAGCACTAAACGATTTTGCAGACCACCGGTTTGAAAATGTTAAAATGTCATTGAACATTTCAGGAAATTGCTACGGTGGCGCACCCTAATGGAAATGTAACTAAAGTTTTCTAATTAAAAGGGAACTCGAACTTTGTTGCCGCATGTGCTCTTGAGTCATCATGACCACATCACACAAACTTATATTATTAAGAAACTTGTTTGTAAGTTCGTGTATCTGTTACGGCTAATACCCGAAGTGCGGCTACACCTAGTTTTAGCCGGTTAGAACTAGGTGTAGCCACTTACTCTTGGTTAAGCCCCGAATCGAGACAGGACTTGGCTCCTCCTCGCTTCGCTCGTCGTCGCATGTGCGTGGCAGAAAGCAACCTAACGAACCTAATCTACCTTCTGTCACAGACAAGTGACTTCGAGTCCAACACTTGCACTACAACAGGACTTGAGACCTAGTTTTACCCAAAAACAATCGGCTCGTACTAGGTTTAACCAAGACTAACTGGCTACACCTAGTTCTAACCGGCTAAAACTAGGTGTAGCCGCACTTCGGGTATTAGCCGTAACATATCTACTGATTGTCAGAGAAAATATATTAAACTATTGATTAGAACATGTGCAAATTTTGAATGGGAAATGCTTATTAACTAAAATCAGTAGGGTAGGATAGGTAATTGACAAAAAAAACTGTTCCTCGATAGTACTACAAAAAAATAAAAAAGGGCTTTGAAAATCTACTGCCAGCCCGTTCACTGCAAAAAGTGGTCAGCATACTGGCCGCATTACCACGTTGGTACCATTATTATCCTATATTAAAGTACGTAATAACCATGGAGTATGGCTTGCTATACCTACTTTATATCTCCAGGGGTCTTCAAATCTAGAGTTAATAGGTATCTTCTAGGTAAGCATGTTAGGTACACCCTAGGCTGCAGCAATGCTAAACGTCATCTCATCATCATTAAACCTATCCCACGTAAAAATAATATCTTTTCACATAACTGGGAACTTTTGATGGTAGAGACGGTCAATAAAAAAGTTAAATTTGTTGAAATCTCGTGATTGCGTCTTTTGCTTTGACTATTAAGAATAAAACTCCTCTAAAGAATATATTATATACTTATTTTTACAGTGTAATCATAAAATTTTAAGCGACGAACGTCCTTTTAAAATTATTTCGACGCCTACTTTAAAATTTATACGGCTCATTAGCGTTATTTACATCAAAACATTTTTATTTTTTCACCACGGGCTTACTTTTACTTTGGCCTAAATCAGGAAGTCGATTTACATATTCATAACATAAATGAATTTGTAAATTTTAAGAACTTTTTTGTAACACAAAGTTAAACATATATCTTTGTACTTCTGTATTAGGTCTAAAATCATTAACGTTGGTCTGAGTTGGGACATATTATAACTACCTATGTACATAAATCTTACGTACTTAGTTAGGAATTTAAATTACACAGTTTAAGATATATTTGTTCCGATATATTTGCTTTCATTTTTCCGAAATACATTTCTGGCTTGTTAATTTCTTCCTAGAACCTAGTAAAATGTAAATCATAGAGCTATCGCGTAGGGAGCGCATTTAGCCTAATAAAACCTATCTTATATCTTCATCACAGGCTTTGTAATTAGGATTGACATCCATTATCCCGCAATTACAGCCAGGAACCTTGACTAAACTATTCGTATACTTCAATAGACGCCTTATTATAACGAAAATATTTCGACACTCATATGTCAAATATCCACATATTAGGTGTGCGTATCCACAAATATCGCGCGATAAAATATTGTATTCTCTGATTGATTTGGTGCCATAGACACGTGATATATCACGGATATAGTAATTAAAAAGCAGATATATCGGAAATTATAGTTTAGTTAGTTTATATATATATATGTCGGAGAGAGAGAGCGATCACCATCAGGGAAGTAGTCGCTCGATGAAACGACATCAGAGTGAGGGCCTACTCTAACTACTCTACTTTAGGTAAAATACTAGTTTAAAACACTGATATGAAGTATTCACAAACGTTTATTACACTTTTCACAAAATTGACATAAAATACAAACACTTAATAGACCACCTAACTATCTAGCTAACTAGCTTAACGAGCTTTGAATTTTAAAATGAGCAGTGGATTCGAGGCACCGTCCTCGACCAAGCACTGTGAAAACAGGGGTCCACGCGACCTCAAACTGAACTAATAAAAGGTCCAACTCGACCATAGACGCAATTGTCTCCAAAGACTGCTTAAGACTGCCCCTCGGAGCCACACCTCATCGATTACATTCGCTTTTACATCAAGATGGCTGCTTCGACTCCACTCGAGCTAGGTCTGTGACCCAGCTCCGCTCCTATTGGTTGTTACAAATAATATTAGCGTCTTTTTACATTAGCAACTTCAATAAACTTTTAAAACAATTATGACAAATCAAATAAACTCTATTCTAATCCCTTACTGGATTTACAAG
The DNA here is from genome assembly GCA_964023185.1 of Macaria liturata. NCBI lineage: Eukaryota > Metazoa > Arthropoda > Insecta > Lepidoptera > Geometridae > Macaria > Macaria liturata. The sequence goes on along the minus strand of OZ026812.1, from coordinate 7,704,844 downwards.
TCATAACTAACAATAAATAATGAGCAATATACTATGACCAGACGACGGTCAACTTAATACTTCCTATGGCATTCCCGCGCCATTAGGTGCTATAATAAAATGTTATCACTATCATTACAATCATGTCAAAATAGTATTGTTAATTCGCTAACTGATTTATAATAACTATCTAGATAGTAAGATCTCATTTTAGACATTGTTACAAATTATGACTAAGCAGCGATCGATACGACAGCTTCCTTGCTCCGACACGGCCAGACTGACATTCGCACGTCCTCGTGCGCTCCTTTTTTCTCGCAGCTGATGACCTGGAATAAAAGAAAGGACACAGCTGGGATCACAAATGTCATTTCGCTCGTCTATCCTGACAATTACGAAAGATATCATTCAGTACACGCACATATTATCAGTATCTACATTTGGTTTCGAGAAATTGAGATCACGTCAAGATGTTGTTTCAACTAAGTTCATTATCACACAAAACTTCACTATTCGACCTCTTGCTAATATTACCGTACGCGGCGGTCATTGTGTGCGAACTAGCAACCAAATCGTATCATCGTCTGATGAAACCTCCTCATTACTTTAACTCTGACCCGCCGTCTCGGCCTCCTCCTGTTCAAAAAAAATCAAAAAAGTATCTACTTCTATTAAGCCGTCAAGAGCCCTGGGCACTAAGCGTAGATATTCGAGAACTTCATTGTAAATCTGATTTTAACTATCGATCTTTTCAATACGTGGGTACCTGTGCTGTACTACGACGCCTTCTATTCTAATCCTTACGCATAGTACCTAGAATTTGATTGTCTGTTTTACTATTCACTAATTAGTAACCAAAAGGAAACGAGCTCACCGGGAGTATGGTCAAGGTGTCAGTCTCAAGCAGCCCATGTTCGCGCAGAACGATGCTGACAGCATTCCTGCCCTGGTGGTGCTCATCAGCAAGAAGGCGGCATTACTTGCTACTGGCTGGCTGCGAGGAACGACAACAGCATCCTGAAAACAGAAATGGATACGCGCCAGTACCGAGGCATCTAACATGGACCATTTAAACAGGGATGATTTCAGATCCAGTTTTATTTTAATTGCTCAGTACCTATCTCGAAACTCAATCTCTAACGGGCACGACTCCCAGAAAAGTTGGACTGTTAACAGAAAAATCTTAACGAATCCTGTCAAGATTTGATTTCATTAAAATATCTTGCGTAAAATAGGACAAGACTACTAAGTTTTTAAAACTATGACAACATTAATTTTGATTGAATCTTGAATTTCAATTAAATTTCAGTGCATAGCTGACCTCTTGTGACATAAAATGAACTCACACTTATGTAGCACTGCACAATCATAAAATAGCTACGCACTAACAATCAACAGTAGATTGGCAATAAATTTTCTACAAAAAAAAAAAATACTTAATCGTTACGCAACATTTATAGTGCTGTATGCTTGTATTAACCAGTAATGGTTCTTCTCAACAGCACCTTTCGATCGATCATTAAAAACAAATTGCAACAAATCTTTCTTTGACCTTTCTTTGACAAAAGAGCATTCAACACCAGAAATGTAATGAATTTAAACAATACCACCTTTGCTATCCGATGAAGTTGCACGCTGCACCCAGTCACCACTCGACCCTGGCTGCGCTCGCCCGGCCACGTGCCACCACTGCTGCTTCATGTGCCGCGGCCGCCCGGCCGCATGTCACCACTGCTGCTCCATGTGCCGCCCGGAGCGCATGTCACTGCAGCGGCATCGCGTCACTACCACGTGGCATGAGCCTGATGCAGGCGCTGCCGCTGCTCTTTTACTCCCTCACGATACGATCCATATCTTGTAATCTTCTTGTTTTCCGATTATTTTCGTCGTTTCTTTCTTCGTCTTTCTTTTACGTCATTTTAGATACAAAACCCGCCCCCTTATGGCCAACACGGCTCAAACCAAGGCCACCTCGCCATTCCGTGGCCACCACGCCTTCTTGTGGCCACCACGCCTTCTTGTGGCCACCACGCCTTCTTGTGGCCACCACGCCTTCTTGTGGCCACCACGCCTTCTTGTGGCCACCACGCCTTCTTGTGGCCACCACGCCTTCTTGTGGCCACCACGCCTTCTTGTGGCCACCACGCCTTCTTGTGGCCACCACGCCTTCTTGTGGCCACCACGCCTTCTTGTGGCCACCACGCCTTCTTGTGGCCACCACGCCTTCTTGTGGCCACCACGCCTTCTTGTGGCCACCACGCCTTCTTGTGGCCACCACGCCTTTCAGAAACATCAAAAACCCCCATTCTAATCGAATATCTTCTTTACGTTGCATAGAGTCTACTAGCTTACGTGGGGATCTCTTCCAAACAAAATGAAAACTGCTCACCAGATTATACGCTGGTCCCAATCACAGGTTTTCTTATCACATAAGCCTCCTCGCTTCACGACGCGCGCTGTTAGTAGCGACGCGCTGAGCGCTGCCGCCAGCCAAGGACGATATCAGCATGGGCGCACCGCAGTGCCACGTGACCATCACCACAGATGTAGCAAGGTCACAGCTGCCGCGCTGGGGCACTCGAAGCTCGAAGTTGGTTGCTGCACTTCAAGCGGTCCACTGAAACATTTTAAAGAAATTCTGAGATACAACTTTTCACAAAAGTAACATTTTGGGTAAAGAGAAACCTAATCCAGATCGTTAAATAACTTGTAAAATGCTTGGAGCGGCCGTAAACTCTAGGTACTTACTCATTTTTCATTAAAAAAAAACAGTCATTAAATTCGTGTTCAATTTTTATTGTGGGTAGATATTTCTCGCGTACTACTATTGTTGTACAAAAACTTTTTTTCTTTACTTCAGAAACAAAAAGAAATTGCATCGTAACTATGATTCAACTTGCCATATTTGGGGTACGTGATAATGATACCACAGTTTCTTTCTTGTAAATTAATTCATCGAGACATTAGCAAAATAACTAAACGGCTCGTATTTGCAGCAGAACGTAAACAGATTCCTAACGTGATATTGTTTAAATTTCTAACATATCTGATTGAAAAAAAGATCAAGATCTAGACACTAAGTACTTTATAAATTAAATTAAAAAACAAAGAAAACAAGTTAGGGTCTGAGTGACTTGCATACTAAATCACAACTCATGGCATGTCAGTAGATACTAGCCATCTTGATCTCATGTTTCATGTTGATATGAATAAACTCAATTCTTGTCAAAATAACCACTGCCTAAGCATAGCCTCTTATAACGCGATTTACTTTTTATTTCAGTCAGGAGCTTAACCATCATTATCAGAATCGTCATTAGGTATACTTATCAGTACTCTATTCATGAATTCACTATCATAATAGTCAAACGTCTATCCATTAGTCGCACCAAATCACTACGTCCAAATACCATAGCCTCCTCGTCATTATAACATCAATTGCACACGTACTTCGTACTAAAACATTACTACCAAGTTTAAGGAAACCACTGAGTAAACGACCTCCAAGGTCACGGTTCACCAACTAAACCCACTTCAATACACATATCCATCGCATATGATAACCTCCCGTGAACCATCCCTGTGGCCACACACTAACACATGACCGTTAGGGCGTCATTTACCTCAGCACTATGAACATCAACATACTCTCTAAATTAGTAATTGCATAAATTTCGAGTGATACTTGACCTATTGGCACCTAGTCAATTTTGCTATTATCACATCAATACAGAAATCCAACATATGCGCACTTCATTATTACCTACTTTATATCTCGTCAATAACAATGTAAATTTCAACGTCACTACTACACATCATTAAGTAATAACGGTCTTATAATTTTAAATTACCGACTAAGATTCAAGACTTTCACTCGAGTCATTGAAATACCGGTTATGAAAAAAAAAAAAAAAACAGGAACCTTGACTAAACTATTCGTATACTTCAATAGACGCCTTATTATAACGAAAATATTTCGACACTCATATGTCAAATATCCACATATTAGGTGTGCGTATCCACAAATATCGCGCGATAAAATATTGTATTCTCTGATTGATTTGGTGCCATAGACACGTGATATATCACGGATATAGTAATTAAAAAGCAGATATATCGGAAATTATAGTTTAGTTAGTTTATATATATATATGTCGGAGAGAGAGAGCGATCACCATCAGGGAAGTAGTCGCTCGATGAAACGACATCAGAGTGAGGGCCTACTCTAACTACTCTACTTTAGGTAAAATACTAGTTTAAAACACTGATATGAAGTATTCACAAACGTTTATTACACTTTTCACAAAATTGACATAAAATACAAACACTTAATAGACCACCTAACTATCTAGCTAACTAGCTTAACGAGCTTTGAATTTTAAAATGAGCAGTGGATTCGAGGCACCGTCCTCGACCAAGCACTGTGAAAACAGGGGTCCACGCGACCTCAAACTGAACTAATAAAAGGTCCAACTCGACCATAGACGCAATTGTCTCCAAAGACTGCTTAAGACTGCCCCTCGGAGCCACACCTCATCGATTACATTCGCTTTTACATCAAGATGGCTGCTTCGACTCCACTCGAGCTAGGTCTGTGACCCAGCTCCGCTCCTATTGGTTGTTACAAATAATATTAGCGTCTTTTTACATTAGCAACTTCAATAAACTTTTAAAACAATTATGACAAATCAAATAAACTCTATTCTAATCCCTTACTGGATTTACAAGTCATAACTAACAATAAATAATGAGCAATATACTGTGACCAGACGACGGTCAACTTAATACTTCCTATGGCATTCCCGCGCCATTAGGTGCTATAATAAAATGTTATCACTATCATTACAATCATGTCAAAATAGTATTGTTAATTCGCTAACTGATTTATAATAACTATCTAGATAGTAAGATCTCATTTTAGACATTGTTACAAATTATGACTAAGCAGCGATCGATACGACAGCTTCCTTGCTCCGACATATATATATAAATATCTTAAATTATACTGGCGTAGGATAATTTGATCGCTGATTTTGTGCAAATCACCTTACCCTCAGTAATGAGGGTCTTCAATAAAAAGAAGGAGGTGTCTATGTATTAAATTGTCTACATCAGGGCTATCAGAGTTTTATCCTCATCTGTATGCGGAAAGTACTACATAAAAACCCCGTCAAAAGCTCGTTTCGTGAACTACTCCAGCCAACACTTCGCTGTGTGGTCTTGTAATTACAACTTTACTGCCGCCCTCTCAAATTAAACACAATATGCAGCCGACACACTATTCCACAACCCTAACACATACAACTGTCTTTAACAACGGTGTTTTAGTTGGTAGTAAAGTATTTCTGAAATCTGAAATTAAATACAATATGCAGTACAGTAACATATTCACTTGACATGCTATGAATGCTTCATAGTTTTTTTTAACACGGAATATGCTTACGTTAGACTACAGCCTGCCTGTTGTTAAGCACTTCTAAGATGTTGCACGCTTGCATAGAAGAAACCTATTTACTATTAATTTCTAACAAATACAAGTGCATGCAGTGTCTGTAGTAGGTAGGAAATGCAGCTTTGTTTGTAACCAACCAATGTATGCTACTTGTATGTTTGCTGTGTTGTCCAGTTTACAGACCTAAAAAAAAAGTGCAACTGTCTCTAACTACCATATATTTTTTTCTGTTATACTGCCTGTTACCTTACCTTTCCTGAAACATCATTATAACAGCAACCCTGAAATGCCGGAAAAAATAAGAAGCAGATCAATAAATGCTTGAGTACTACATTCATACCATTTCTAAGAGTAACAGTTTATAGAAATGTAGAACTATTCCGATTACTACGTACATAAATATCGTAGCAATTTCGTAGCAAAGCGTAGCTCGAGTTTGTACCGTAGCTACGTGCAAATATGGCTTTCTAATTGAAAGCAGTTTAACCTCACTTGAAATAAAATATAGGTTATACCTGCTACGCGCCAGCTCTCTGGAATGAATAACTCATTAATAAATTGAACATTACGAATGTTATGCTTACTTATACAGGGTTAGTTGTATAATAAGCGTGTTTACGAAAGAAAAGTGTGTAAGTATTATATCCGTTATCTAGTACCCACGACACAAGCGTTTGCTTAGTGTGGACTAGATGGCGCTGTGTGCAATGTCCCGAAATATTTATTTACTAGTGTGCCGAGAAATTAGTTTTAAGGTTTCCAGTACGATATAAGTTGAATGATCGATAGTTGTTAATCTACGAGTATCGTGAAAATAATTTGATCACTTCCACTACTCCATACTTTTTTAAAGTAGTAGTTAGCTATATGTATGTTATATCTTATATAGCTTTGAGAAAAGGATGATAACGTCGTTGTTGTTTTCTTGCTGCATTTGGCGGAGGTTTTGCCGTGCCCCCAGATATTTATGTACTTACTTGTTTTGTAATTTGAATAATTTATATTATTCTTATTAAAGTTTGTCCTCAATTGTATCAATAACCCAGTAAATACTTTCGATATATTTCGCCATAGTCGGGAGTGGGGCGTGCGTTCTGCGGTGAACGCTGTTTAATGTACGGTGATATAATAATTTAATTACGCATAGCGTTCTCGTAATGCGACTATTAACGTGATTAATTTAGCAATTAGGGCTTATCGTCACACGAGAGTGTAGCCTTACAAATGGAGTTTTTAATCTCTCGCCGTGTGATATGTTCCCATGTTGTGGTGCATTTTTTAATGGTAATTAGGTTGTAATAAGTGGAATATTACAATCATTTGTTATTAATAACTGTTTGTTCAATAATAAAATACATGTGTGTTTAATTTATTATACAGCCAAATATGATAAAAAGCTAATTAAACTACCTACATTAAAGTATAAAATAAAATCAGCAAGCTAGTTGCATTGCCCATTTGATTTTATCATTACTTTTACCAGATTTTATTAAAGGATCATATATTTTTTTTTTAATACAATATTTGTGCTCCATTTGTTATTTTATTTGATATATAATTTGTATAAAGTATTGCAAGTTTATTAAATGAGTTGCACTTATTTGACCAACCTATGATTGCAAGCAGATTAAAAATACCTAAAACATTCACGAATTTATAACAAACCAAACGCTTTGCTTCGATTGCTTAAAGATGAAATTGAGCTAACACAAGATCACAGACACATAATGTAAACATGTAGGCATATTTCAAAGGGAGTAATCATCGCCATTACATTGAACTAATTAGTAAGATCACTGAAACATGCAAAGCCGCTAAGCCTTTATATACATAGAACAAAGGCTTTTCTAGCGAAGCGTATTGTAGATAGGATAGGTAACAAGTGGCAATATCGAAAAATTAAATTAAAATATTGAATCAGGCGTTACTTTGCGGAAGTCCATTATAATAATAATAATAATAATTTGTTTATTTGACGAAAAACTTACGTGTACATACATTACATACCTATTACAAAAACAAATGAAATCTTATGCACTAGTACAGTACGTCTTGAAAAAAAATTGTAAATGAAATGAATGTTTAGATTCATATACTTATTTTGAACAATACTAAACCAATCTTGATGAAATTTTGATGGTTGCGCACGTTGAAGCTTTAAATAAGAGACTTAATCTCTTCGATTTAGGTTTAAGAAGTGTTCGTTAGCAAATATACTATGTACACACTGCAAAAATGTACTTATGTTTTCTATTTTATAATGCTCAATTTTTATTTCAATTCTTACAGTATATTTGTATGATATTGGACTTGAAAACTACTACTTTTGCAGTCGGCTGAAACCCGTTTGATACCCGAATAATCAACGTTCATTCGGCCGTTAAGTTTTTGTGAACAGACAAAGCCTTTTTCCATTTCTACATTATATAAGAAGTGGTGAGAAAAACCCTTTCCTGAAAACGTGGATCGTTAGGTTGTTTCAGTTCCAAGATAGTACTTACAGCTACAAAAGACTTCAGGATATTTGTTAGAGTTTTAAGAGCTATCCTGTTTACTAGATAATTGTTACGAGTGAGTACTTTCAATTGTATATTTTTTTCTTTTGTATATTAATTAAATTACATTACGTAATTTTAAAATAATTTGTTATCATTATATTAGTGTCAAGTATTATTTTATATATTGCATTTAAACGTTTCAATTTTATGTAAAATGATGATGCACTAGTTTTATTTTAATTATTTTCTTTATGATTTAAAATAATGTTCGCAGATTCATCTTCATACAAGTAGATTGGCTAGATAGGTCTTAAAATATTTATTTCATCTCAAGATGCTGAAGATTGAACTTACCAAGCGACCCAATGGCTACATTTCCATGACAATGCATACATATATCTTATCTTGCGTCTGCAAAGTAAGAGAACTCCAGTTATCTTCGGTAAAATAGTTTCAAGTTTCAACTGATATTGGCACACTGCCACACTTCGCTGCCATTTTATATCGTCGCTGGCCTTTGTGTGCGACATACATTTGTAGCTTTAAATTTTACTTGCGCTTACTTATTTATTGAGCTTCAGTTGAATGTAAAATTTACTGATACTTTAAAATGTTTAATGGTATTTACATGAAGTTTTACTAATATTATAAAGGTTTAAATTGTGTGTATATATATAGTTAAAATGTAACTAAAACGTTTTTCACTCACGTGTAATTCGCGTATGTTGTTTACGCGTTTCGGGTGTAATGACACCCATCGTCAGAACGTGCGTTCTGGGTCTGCGCGCTGCCGCGGTCTTCACGAAAGTTTTAATAATAATATATAGGTATATAAGAAAAGATATAAAAAAGATAAGGCGCGTTAAGGCCGCCCAATGTACCTAAGTAATTTTACTGTAAATTGTCTTTGTATTTTGTGTTCTGGTGTACAATAAAGCTATATTGATTGATTGATTGATATATATAGTTATACGTATGTTGTTGTTGTTGTCGTCTATGTTTGTTGCTGTTTTTAAACGACTCTAAGGATATCGTTACCGATTATCTGATCCGATTACCGGTTATAGATTATCGTTAAGGTTATCGTTGATGTACAATATATGCCTAGATTTGCACATACATATGTAGTCCATGTTATTATGCCTGAATTAATGCGGTGTTGGTTGATAAATGTAATTTTTGTTCTTTTAAAATTTATAATCTACATCGCACAGAACTAAGTTCTCTCTCACTTATCACTTAGTTTTTAAGTGGTTGCTGGAGTCACGTGGACCAGACTAGCCCAGGACCGCAACGCCTGGGCCAGCAAGGAGGAGGCCTTTACCCGCTTTTGGGTGCCCTAATATCAACTATAAAAATCTTCATAATTAAAATTAAATATTAAACAGAATTTGAAACAACCTAATTAAGAAGTGAATGAAATGTAATTTTATAAAGAACGAGGGAAATAAAGGCTATTTTACTTTATTATTTAAGTGGTACTCACGCAACCTACATTATGTCAAATTATGCATATGTTAATAATAAACATCATCTAAGCTCGAGCTTGTCACTTTACACGACATGATTACATGAACCATACACAAAGTGTTCAAACATCATATTATTCGGGGATCTCGGGTAGTCCTAGATTAATTCTGAGAAAATTTGCTATCTAAGTAGACACCTACTATAACAGTTTGATTGCATTGCTGTTAATACTGTAAAGAGTTCCAAGAAATAATAAATGTATGTAATAATATTAGCTTTGTTTATTTTTCTATAATCTATTTTTATATTGTGGTTGCATATGTCAAGTGCAACCCAATTTAGAAAAAAATATTGTTGTGCTCGAAATGACACTGTTGTTTGTATAACTTTAATCAAAATCAAAATCGAAATCATTTATTTGCAGAATATAGGTTTTACAGAGTTGTTCAAAAATAAGATATTGACCGCTACATTCTCACCCATAGGGCGTGCAAATTGGTTTCACAAAGTATGAAATTAAATTTAAATTTAAATGCCAAAAAAAAACAATTAAAATTAGGTACATCATAAATGTCAAATAGTTTCATCATTCAAAAATAATTTTATGGAATAATAACACTTTTCCAATAAAAACACTGAGTCGTTTTTGAAATATAGCTTCAGACTTGATTTCTTTGATGGTCGCAGGGAGCTTGTTGTATATTTTTTTTGCCAATATTGAAAATGCTGTTTCCATATTGTACAGTTCTATGTTTTTCTGTGCAGAGTCTGTTGTCATATCTTGAGCTTTTTAGTATTTTAACTTACTTATAATAGTTAAAATGTATGCCCTACGCGATCATTCTTCAATCAATCATTAGCAACATAACCATGTACCATAAAACAAAACAAACCGATTTGATACGTAATTTTCGATATTCTGCTTCGAACTTTTCGACAACTGCGAATAAATAAAGATAATCAAATTTTTAGAGTAATAATGTTGATTAATATGCGTTTAATGATCACATATCAGTGCGCAATCAGGCGATTATACTTAAATAATATTTATTTATGACTACTTAAATAATGCCTTAATACCTTGCAGTCGTGACGGTGAAATGGGGTTGAAAATGGAATCAATTAAATTAAGCACTCAAAGGACTATACGCAAACTTCTGCAAAGGGCAACCTAACTACTCGCGTATACGAGTACAAGCAACCACGCAAGTGGATTCTTGCTACTAAGTAAGGGCTTAAAAGTTTAAGTTAAGTTTTAACGGATACAAGTTCTAATACTACTAGGTTGCTACAGAAATAGAGATTGGCACAGGACCGAGACTGTTGACATGACATGAGAGAGGCCTATACCCAGCAGTGGGAAAAAAACCGGCTGTGGATGATGATGATGAGCACAGAAATATTTATTTTGAGTATCGTGTTTTTAGTTAGTTTGAATAAGTATTATAATACAATTACATACTTATATACTAGTATTGTGTGAAACAATTGATAACCAATTGTTATATTGTTTTCAATATACAAAAGATACAAAAAAACATTTGATTATTCGATTCAAACATATCTCACAAATCAATTTTTGAGTCAACTTAAGTGAACGATTGTTAAATAAAAAATTCGAAAGCAACATTAAGATAAGATTTTTCAAATACTTATAGCATTTATGATCATTCTTTTCAACTTACTTACCTAAATTATGCAAACCAATTCAGTTGTGTGTACATCTGTACTTGCAGCTTTCACTGTTTACTTAGAGAGCTTTTATGGGAGTCTTAACCTCTTCAAGTAGAGATCGAGAAAGCGAATAAAGCTTTAGAGTAAACTCGCTTAGAAAGGATTCCTGGGGAGAAGCTGCGGGACTCGCCCTTTTGGCTGCGTTTTTATTGTGACAAAGCTTTAAGTTCAACTTATAGTAGCGTAGTAGATGTTAAGTTTTTTGTAAGTATAATTAAAACAATATTGTCAGTTCGGATGAAGGCAGTTTTATCAATATTTTCTTTTTCAAATCATGTCTTGAATGTTTTTTTTGTGTACAATTGGATCAAACAAACAATATAATTTGATGACGATGGTAAGTTGATTAGGATATCTATGTTGAGTCCTCTAAATCTGATGGAATAGCCATCAAGTTAAGTAAAAACATACATTTTACTTCATTGCTTTGTAAGTAGTTACATTTCCTTTTTACCTTGAGTAAAACACATCAAAAACTTTGCAGTTAAGTCACTTGTTCTACAGTTAACCATAGTTGAAACTTTTCCTCTGAACACAAAGTATACTCAAGGGATAAGCTGATGGCTATTACGACCTTTGTCTTGCTTTAAATGAAGTTAAATTGCTCCTTGGTGCTTTACTTAAGAGTAGTTGTAGACTATTTTTTGTATTAGATATATTTTAGTGCTCTTAGTTCTATTACTCTTTATATGGACCTAAGAATATAGAATGATTCTGATATGTTGAGTACCTATGTTAAGCTCGTAGGTCAGTTAGTGTAAATGCATGCGATTTGATGAAAAAGTGTCATTCCATTTAAGCCAAGTCCTAGTTAGAATCCCTTAAGGTGGTTTGACTTTAAGCTGAAACTTGTCATCAGAATCAATCACTCTCATCAATCTTTAGCTTTTTTAAGAAGAAAACCGTATCATTCCTATCTTTTGCAAAACTTATACAGCCTAAACATGTACATCTTTGTAGAAATCTTGGTCAAGATACGTAAATACACACACCTTCTAACACAAAAAAGCGAACCGAATACCATATAAATCATGTGAAGACAACATATCCGTACCTTTCACTGTTAAATAAAATAAGAGCAGCCAAGACGTGAATAGCATTAGGGGTAATACAGACCCGTCAGTTATTGTTTTCCACTTAGGATTTCCATTTATACTCAAATCGAGTTTGATACCGTTATGTTTTGATGTACCTACTGTACGTTCTGCTTGCTATTTTGCGTCTCTAACCGTTGCGCCTTCATTTTGTAAATGGAGCGGAATGTACTTTTTTCAAATTATGCCGTCTTAAGGCGCTTGGATAACATTTGGAGGTATTTATTTTTTTGTATTTATTTGTTTTGTAGACGACCATGGAAATAATATATAGGACTGGAATTATGACTGCTGATCCAATTACGAGCACAGTAAGGCGCATGTATGACAGGCTGTTGTCTTTTTCTAACTAGGGTGACAATAAATTATATAATTAGGATATATCAATTCATCTTCTTACCAAATCTGGAGCAGTCTCTTTTGGGGTCCTATTTTACCTGCATCTTGTCAGTCATAATGATCCCTAGCTCTATTGAGGCGAATCCAACAAACTTTTTGACAAAAGGCACTTTTATTTTTATACCTATTTTGGTAGTATTGATTAGGTTGATTGTTACATTGCCCCAATGTAACTAAAATCATATTTTTTTCCAATAACAACTGCACATTTACAAGTTCACATTTCAATATTATATCCTGAAATAATGCGAGCAAAGCCACAGGCGTCCACTAGCTGCATATGAATACCAAAACCAAAAGTTTTTTTTTTTGTCTCCTCTACTTAATATTAACGTGTTGCTGTCAAAAACAATACTGAACAATATTACTACTGAATAACTTTATAATAGCACTATATATATACTATTAGTACTATTTAGTACTAAAAATGGCACCTCCATATTTTAAACGGTTTTTGGTTTTACTATACTATTAGGCAACGCAAACCAATTCAAGAGGTGAGGAGGAGGAATGGTGGAGAAACACATCTAAGACAATTTAATAACAAATAAAATAAATATTTCGGGACATTGCGCACAGCGCCATCTAGCCCCACACTAAGCAAACGCTTGTGTAAATACATACTTATTATACATACAAACAACCAGACTCAACACAAGAAATTATACATTTTTAAAATGCATAAATACTTGTGTCAGGCGGGAATCGAACCCGCAACCCCTAGATTAGAAGGCAGAGCCACTACCAACTAAGCTAACAGGCCAGTATTTATTTATTGGTGGCGAATACTCGTAGTGGAACATCATTTTATTTGTGTTTCATGTTCTGATCTAATCTAACCGAGTGGTGGTTTAAACTATAATTTCCTTGTTTTCAACTGTAAAATTATCATAACGCACAAATTAATGCAAGCACAAGAATGTATGGTCACCTCATTCCACATAATGTAATCTTGGCTAAACTTTGGCATACCTGCAGAAAGATATATTGCAGCCACTATAAGATCCATTTCTGCATCCCGGAACACAACAAATTCTTAACATTTTATTATTTTAACCATAAAATACTTTAAAATAGTTTTCAGATGAAACTTGTTTCTGCCGTTACCTTTTGTCATATAATGTCATCATAATTCAATGTTGCTTGTGGGAAAAATAATATAAAATTATTTTGTAAGTTATTCCATTTTGTTTTAATTTCGCAAATAAATTCAGATTTCTTTGTGTCGAGTAAGAATTATAATAAATATAATTAAATAATATTATTTGATGCTAAATATTTCAAAACTTTAGTTGACAGTGACATTTCTTGTTGATTATTTTTTAAACTGGCAAGCTGTTGAAGTAACACAACAGCCTGCCTTCTATGTATCTCTTTTTTGACCGATTTCATCCCCGATTTGACATTTATAGAAAATAAACCTTAACTATGAACTTATAAGGTTTCTATTCGTATAAAATCTAGTCCACAAAACAAAACAGTGAGAAATCCTGAGAGTAAGAGAGGGATGAAATTCCTTGGTTATACGAGATATAATTTGACGTCTCGTAAGTGATACTTTGATATTATTAACATGCACAATGAACACATCCTTATGTATAATTACTTGTGTTGAGTCTGGTCGTTTGTGTGTATAATAAGTATGTATTTACAAAAGAAAAGTATATAAGTATTATATCCGTTATCTAGTACCCGCGACACAAGCGTTTGCTTAGTGTGGGGCTAGATGGCGCTGTGTGCAATGTCCCGGAATATTTATTTATTTATTTATTGATTCGGTAATTAATACTATCAATTTAAATTTTTCACTATCCAAGTTGTAGAATAAGCCAGTTCTTATTTCTAGACATGTTTAAGTTTGTTTACTAACTTTTGCCTGAATTATATGAGGATACGCCTACCTCATAAACAAACGCTTTAGGTGATTAATCACGCTAAATATAGAAAAATAATATCAAGTAAAGCAAGTTCATAAATATTTAATTTTAGTAAGTACCTAACAAATATAACTACAGTAATTTGGAAATATTAAACAGAGTTCTTTGTCTTGGCATCTATGTATATTTAACCATATCTTAAAACTACTAAACAAGGTTTGATGAAAATAGCACTGTTTTTTAAGTTGAAACTTATTTAATCTAACATGAAAAGAATCATATTGATACTTACTTAACAAATATAAAATATTAAAACAAGGGAAGAAAAACTAAACATACTACCTACTCTTAACTACTACAAAAAAGGAGCACTTAAAAAATCTTTAGAAAAGCCTAAAGATAATCTAAGTGCTCCAGCCCACTACCTGAGGGCAGCGTGCCCAGCACACTGGCCGCATTACCACGCTGGATGGCAATGCTGATACGTTGAGCCAGAAAAAGGCCAGCATTTTGGTCATGCGTCACGTCAACCAAGCGCTCCGAGAGGTTTTGGAAAATAGTATGGGCTCCCGGACCCCACGGCCCCAAAGTCTCGACTCCAAAAGGCTCAAATATGTAACCTCGGCCGAGGTTAGCATATTTGCATTTTATTTTTCACTTACTTAACTGATTTAAAAATGAAACCTTTTTCTATACCAAAATCCTGATAACAAATCCAATATTTTTGAGGCTGGTCTAACCATTTTAGAACTTTTGGCTAGAAATTTCTAGAACTATTTGTTGCAAAAGAGGTTGCAAATGTAATGTGATATGATATATTTACGAGTTCTTTTACGTTATTTACCATTTATCATAATAATGGCCAGATTTATATCATCCCAAATTTCTTCAAGAGGCGAATAGAAGAGAAAGCGAGCAGGTGTTCAAACATCATGTTTATTAAGTTTTATATCCAGTAGGATCCATCAGGAGCCAGATTTCTCGTCCAATATGGCGGCTGCCGCTGACACCCTGAAGTTTATTAGATGCTCGTCTAATCTATTTGCCCATTAATAAATGTCAGAACAGGCTTGAGTAAATTATAGAGTAAATAGTTGGCGGCCTGCCATTGAACTATATTACTAGCGTATAGAACAGACACCCGAACCAAAGCTTTGCTTCATTTTAGAAAGAGATTGAACTAAAATTCGCTGCATCGCGAAAACATAGTTATGTCGTCTAACCAAACTATTAAAATGTGCAGCGCTTAAAAGCGTACAGAGTACAGTTTTCTCGCGACCAAAACGACTTAACGCCATGTATTTGCAAAATGGCGGCACCCGGCAGCCTAATTCTCGTGAGCATTGTTACATCGCGAAAAACTTTAAATCAAAGAGTTTTCAACGTTTAAATGTCTACTTACCGATGAAATGTTAAACCATCACTTTTTTTTGACGTTCTGGAGTGTATACGGCAGTCTTTAAGAACACAACCAGGCATTTGATGTTGTTATTTATGCGAGCCAAACACAACTATTCTCCACGGGCGTTGAATACTCACTGGATAGTTGCTGTACAGCGTACAGCAAAGCGTGGCGCAAAATCATGCAACGCGTTGACTTCTCTTTACGTAGTAGTAATATCTCAATGCGGCCTGCAGCTTAATTGGATAATAGTTACTGTTGCTAAGACGTCTATGCATAAGTAGGTGGTTCTACCGTCTTGTTGTTTATTGGCCATATGCATATTTTAGGGTTGACTTCCATTCTACCTGTTTCTTTTTCCTGATTACATACACAACATAGGGTTTTATTAAAAAAAATCTGTTCGCGAACGCAAAAGTTTTAAAACTATTAGAATATGTTTTACAAAATAACAATATCGTATGTTATTTTGTAATTCTATGATTTTAAGCAAAATATAGTTTTTTTCGTTTAAGCCATACACATAATATTTCTACTAGAGGTGGTTTTACTACTTGTCACTATAGTGTTCGTTCATATAGTTAGTTGTCTACTGATACTATTATTAAATATGGAGACAATAATAAGATGCACATACTTTATAGTCACATAAAATACAGGAATATGAATTTCAAAGTTTCATAAATTTAAAGCACACAAACGAAATCTAATTATTTTGTAGTTTCATATGAGTGTCTAGAATTTATTGCTTTTGATGATAGCACTTCTTTTCTTATAGTACTTAAACATCTTGTTTTATTTTAGTTTAGCTTTTATCCGGCCGCAGCTATTTACCGCGAACTACCCATTCGATTAAGCCCCGTATAGTTCAGTAACTCATAGTTAAACTTCAGGGCGGAAGGAAGTCGGGCTGACTTTGTTTATGTACGAAGTTGCGGGTTCAAGTTTTCAACTAGATTTATGGTGATCAAGCGTTTCCAGTGAGAAGGAACTGTGAGTTACATACTCTATCTATCGGGGTAATAAATGGCCGTGACTTGGTTCGCTTGCTCTGTTTGGAAAGAATTGTCTGGTCGAATGGGGGAAAGGCGTCTAACATAGTTGAACAACTTGGCAACTTTATCACAAATCTCAATTTGTGATAAAGTTGCCTGACTCGATTTTATGCAGCATTCGTAGAGCCGTGTCAACCTACATCCAGTACCTTGGTTGAATACTGTAAATAAATTTATGGAATATTAATCAAACGAAAAAATATTAGAAACAAATTTATAAAAAGGGTCATAAAAGAGCATAACTATTTTTATTTACATGTAAATGTATCCTTTTATTTTCTAAATAAAAAACGTCATGCACTTTACCTGGAAAATCTAATTACGTATTAAATATCTACATATATCTAGAAATATAGTAGCGCACGAGAGCATCACTTTTCTCGAATCATATCATCATATTTTGAATCCACATAACTTCGGTTTGGACGATGTATTCCGACTGGAATATCCGAACATTTCAGTGCAAGATCTTGACAAAAGCGTGGATGGAAAAGGTGTCTCTAACTAGCAGCATCTCTGCAATCACTTTCACGAAGCTGCTTTTGTGTTATGTCTAGTGTGAGCGTAAGCCATTGTGAGCGACGCCTCGCCTAAGGGCGCCTGCCCACTGCTGTGGCAGGGACTCCACTAACGACCAGGGGTTCAGCGGAATGAAATTTTTGTAAACGATTATTTTAAGTGTAAAGTTTAATACCCGTTAAGTGTTTTATTAAACGGCCACCAACTAGTATTTAAACAGATAAAAATGAGGATGAAAAGCCTTTTATTTGTAACTAAGATGTTGTTTCATTAGATTTACTCTAAATGTTGTTTTTTTGTTGTTCAAATTGCCTGTTGGCATAGGCCTTCTCTAACGATTTCCATTCTACTTCTTATCGAATGAGAGTGGCCAACGTGGTGTCGAGAGTTCAAGCCGCCCTAAGGGCATCTGACACGACTTAACGACTGCCGTACTAGACAAACAGCCGGGACCTACAATTTAACGTGACATCCGACCCCCGATTTCCATTGAACCCTATCTTTATAATAAAAAATAGAAGCTATAAATTTTACCTGTACGTACCAATGTAATATTGTTATAATCAGATGATAATATAATCAGATGGTAATGCTATTTATTTATTATTTAAATTATTAAAACGAACAATAAAAAAGGTGAAATTATTTACCGATCAGATGAATAAACAAAGCAAACTGCGTAAGCAATACGTTTAGTCTAACAATGTCTCTGACATTCATTGTCGGAGGAAGTATAGACGGAACAACAAAAAAAAATCAGATGAAAATAATCTTCAACAATCAATTTAGGTGTCCAAATCACATGTTCTTAACTCCCTGTAAGTTTGCATATATTGAACGGGCTTGAGGAACCGATGAATGGCCTAGTAGCACAGAATACCTAGTGGTTCGGGCGTGCCTTCAGTTCTAATTGAATATATCAATGTAACAAAAGTGTGGGAGAGCTTGATACTATGTGTTACTTACCTAATGATTCTGCTACTAATCAAAGGATTGCCTTACGGTTTTCATTATAACACAGTACTAGAAAAAGGTTTAAGTTTAAACTCGCCAAACCGAGTCACAAGTAATGTGTAAATTAGCTAACAATTACTTTCATAGCGGAAAATCGTGTGTTAGATGTAGATAAATAGCCTTAGGTAGGTGGGTCGTGCGAAGAGCCCAGTCGACCGGATCACGAAGGCACAATAGAAGCTGCTTTTATTGTGAACCCGGCTTAACGAATTAATGAGTCTTAATTCAACTACGTTCACCGACGAAAGTCAACAGAGCGGAACTTTGATTGCTAAATAAAACATGCCCGATACGTAATGTTTACCTACCGGATTCATCAATTGTACCCAATTTTTGTATGGCCTAAAAGCGCCATTTTATTTCTGAAAAGTTTAGATGGATTGCGTTGTTTGGATTTGTCTGGAATAAAGTTATAGCACTGATTTATTTTCGTCCATTAAATTGACGGGCGGTTTCGGTGCAATCGATAGTCATTTGTTTAAAAGCAATCAAGCCCCAGTGGCAATAGTTGGAATGGAAACTGTTAGATTAATGGATCTGGGTAGAGGACACTGCTGAATGGTGTCAAATGTATGAGCATTTGTCATTGCAACTATGTTAAAAAAGACTGTCAAATAAGAACAAATGTAGGTACAAACAGATATGATATAATTTGTGTGGCCACCTAAGAATAGGTTACCTGAAAGCATGTTTTGTATTTCTACTTTTAAGACAGATTTTCAAATGGTAGGACGCGTGTAAAAAGTTTATTTTCGGAGTATCTGTCTATCCAAGTATAATTGTATAATTTACAATTTATGTGACCTTCTAAAATAACCAATAAAACTTGGGACAGACGGTGCCTTCAAATAGAAAATACAAATCGTTGGTGTAAAATTCAATTGAAATAGCCTGTAGTCAAGAGCTAATGAAATGTGCCGTTTATTCGGCAATGATAAGGCCAAAACGAGCGAACTTATCTCTCGGTAATAATAATAAAAACGTTATTGTTCGTCCACAAACATATAAAGACAAGCAGAGAATCTAACGGCGCATTAAAAATATGGGCATTTCCATCGTTAAATGGCACTCTGAGGTTTACGGTTAATATAGCGCCATTTTTGTAGTGGAAAATTTCACAGAGTCTGGGCATTTCCGACGCGTTTTCCTTACCTGCAAGGAAATGGGACAGAAATGTAGAACAAGCTTTCTCCATCATACTTACTCACGGCGGCGCGGCGAGGGGAGTCAGAGCTGCGTCCACATTCATCTTACACAAAGCTCAAAATACAAACCTAACCGTCCGTACTCAAGCATCGGTTTTTCAGGTTTAGTTACTTTAATATTTTATCTTACATGACTATAAAGTTGACGCTCTGTTTACAAAAAGACCCAATCTTACTGTATAGGCCCACAGACAGCAATAACCACTTACCATCTCCATGTTTGAAGTTTTCGTCTGCTCCAGGGAATCGAATACAGAACGGAGTTTAGGATAAAAGCTTTATGTTTTTTGTAATTTTTTTTATTAAGTTTGACCTCTGGGAATCTGGTGATTTACTCGTACCAATACTTAACCTACATACTTATTTTAAAGAGGTAGCTGAGTAACGCTGAGTATAGGTCAATCTTTAAGCGCTATGATTGTATTTTATAAGAACTTTTTAATAACTAAATTTTCGACGACTAATTCGGAATAAAACTATACCGTAAAGAGAATTTGTGATTTATTAACTAGACAGGTTCCGTTATTAACATTAATCACGTACAAAAAATAAAGGGGTGTAAATATATCTCTGAAAATGTAACAAGGTAACGTAAGGGGAGGTGTGGGCGAGCGGCGAGGGGCGCTAGGGGGCGGGGGCGCGGCGCCGGCGCACGCGCCGCCCGCACAGCAGCCGCTGGAAGGCGTGCCGGAACTCGGGGCTGAACACCGTGTAGATGATCGGGTTCAGGGTGGAGTTGAAGTAGCCCAGCCACAGCGACAGCGACATGAGCGCCGGGCTCACCTCGCAGTCGCACGTCGGCACCAGGATGGCCAGCACGAAGAAGGGCAGCCAGCACGCTACGAACGCGCCGGTTATTATTGCCAAGGTTTTCGCCGCCTTCCTCTCTCGCTTCGAGTCGGCCGCCTCCTTCGGTTTTCTCCGCACGAGCGTGGGGTAGTAGGCGGCGGCGACGGCGCCGTACCCCGTCGTGGGTGGGTCGGCCTCTAAGCCGTTCGCACACGACTGCTTCTCGGGGCTGGTGTTGTTAGAGGACACGTTGGTGAAGCCCGTGGTGGTGGTCTCGGAGATGGTGGGTAGCGGACGGCCGATGACGGCCACCACGGCGGCCGCGATGCCTCCGGAGCCACCGGCCGCAACCAGCGCGCCGCCGGCCGGTACGGGGGGAGGCCCGCCACGCGCTGTCGCGCCTCGCCGCCGACGTATTCTTTTCCGCGCCGTCTGATAGATCCGCCAGTACAGGATCAATATTATGAGCACCGGCACGTAAAACGACGACGCGGTCGCGAATATTTGATAGCCGATGTCCTGGCTCACGACACAGCGCAGGTCCTCGGAGACGCGGCGGTCCCAGTCGGGGTCCTTCCACCCCAGCTGCGGAGCTATGCACACTCCGATGCTAACCGTCCACACGCACACTATCATTTGAAGAGAACGACGCGGCGTTCGCGAATGGATGTAGTCGATATTCGTCACAGCCCGATACCTGTGAACAATAAAATTTGGAGTCAATTTTGTTTCTTGATTGATTGATTGATTGATAAATTCTTTATTAAAACACCACATACATAAAAAACAATACAAAAAAAATAGAAAATAAAATTTGCGTTTTAATTGGCGGCCTTATCGCTAAGAGCGATCTCTTCCAGGCAAAATGTTTCTTCTGTCACTAATATAAGTAGGTATAATTGAGTTAAATAATTGTTAAATTTACCTATCAAAAGCGATAGCGACAAGATGCAGTATAGAAGCGGTGCAGCACAGCACATCGCCCGAGGTCCACATGTCGCAGAGGCGCGGGCCTAGCGTCCAGCGCTGCGCTATCTCGTACACGGCGCCCAGCGGCATGACGAGGCATGCCACCAGCAGGTCCGCCACCGCCAGCGACAGGATCAGGTGGTTGGCGGCGCTGCGCAGGTGCCGCTCCAGCAATATGGCCGCTATCACAAACACATTTCCTGCAAACACGCGAGTAATTCCCCGTTAATCATGTGTGCTCCAGTTTAAACAGCACAACAAACAAAATACTCGATATTAATAGCCCGGTAATGCGTTCTATATTTGCTGTGTCGCGCCACAATAGCCGGTAGGGTACATCACGAGGTGGGCCACAGGGAGTGACCGCCAGACCGACGAGTCCATCCGTCACATGTTTAGTCTAGAAAATTTTAATTAAAAAATTCCCGCCCGCTTTGGTCAATGAAAATGTTTGATGTTCGCAATATCGCATCATTATTTTGATAGATGTTGCCGGTAACGTGTCCATCAATAACACGGTGCAGAAAATACGGTGATATTGAGCAGCTGAAAATATGGTTCGCTTTACCGTAGATACAGGGATACTGATAACTTACACAAAAACAATGAATGTGGTTGTAGCAAGTTTCCTTATTCAAGTTGTACGTAGTACATACATATGTACATTTGCCTTTTTGTAGTTGATTTATTTTGTTTCCAATCAAACAGTCAATTGTTTTTGAGATACAAAAGCTGTTGATACTCGTATTTCTGTACTTTCGCCTTAGTTACCAGTGCCAGTGTATAAAACATAGAGAAGGTTCTATCGTAATATTTCCCGCTGGCGAATGGGAGGCTATCGCTCGTTATTATTATGTAATGAGCTGAAATACAGTTGCATTATCGAGGTTCTGCCTCGGTCCGGAACACAATGTTGGTATACGGGATCAGATTGATAAATTAAACGCTTTGATGAGGTTGTAAATAAAAGGGTAAAAGCAAGCTTTTTCTACATGACACGAGTGGTTAAACTTGAGAGTTATTTAGTCATATCCATACCTACTAAACGGAAAAGCTTCAAATGATTTGTACTAAAAACCAATCAAAAGTTCAGAATTGATTTGTGCATCAGTTCTATTCTACCTGCTATCATTCGTAATATAAAACCCAACGTTCTTGTGACTAATTCGCAAGAATGTTACTAGTATCCGAAATATCCAAATATATAGACTGCAAAGACCAATTCTATACCAGTATCTCAGCAAAGCAGGTAAACATAAGTGTGTGTAACTACCTATGTGAAGTATAGATTGGATGTGTGACACGCTTAATTGCGACTAGATAAGACACGGGGGGGGGGGGGGGGGATTAGAATATTACATTCACATATAGATGTTTACATACATAGGTATGTATGTGATAAGAGCAACACATACAGTGAATAAATAAATAAATAAATATTTCATGACATATCACACAGCGCCATCTAGCCCCATACTAAGCTTACGCTTGTATCATGGGTAACGGATATAATACATATAGGTATATACTTTTCTTTTGTAAATACATAATAGAATTGGTATTATTTTTAGTAGAATTTTATTACACAATGAATTGAATATTTACTAACTGATTTTTAGCAAGAAGGTCACTAGTTCACCTTATATATTTATATTATTCTGTTGAAATAGCCGATTGTAATAGATAATAATGGTGTCGTGACTTTTAAGCTCTTGAAATTTTTAACGGTTGCTTTATAGATCAGTTTGATTTCAGTAACCCCATAGGCGGGAATAGAACCAACTTCATATTAAAAAATCGTCCCAACAAGCACTGGGGTGGCAGTTAGCACAGCGTATATTTTATCAGTGTCACTGCACTGAGGCATGTTATAGTAACAAACACGAAAGTCCTTTTTAGAATCGAAATGGGCTAGCACTTAACCATCAGTCACCTAATAAGCTATTTAGAAAAACTAGTGCTATACCTAGTATCTATGTTAGTAGTTTATTTACTGACCTACTTCTTATCGAGTGAGAGTGACCAACTCTGGTGTTGAGAGTTTATCAAGCCGCCCTAAGGGCCTCTGACATGGCTTACCTACTACAGTAGCTAATATAAGCAGGCCAAGGAAGACTGCCTTGCCGATGGCGCGGACGAGAGCCGCGGGCGAGTCGAACGGCACGTTGCTCTCCCACCACGTCGAATTCGGCACCTGGAACGTATGGGGCTATTTAGACATGTAGTTACACGATCTCATTGGTGCAGTGGTGTACATGTTTGTATACAGAGCGGGCAAGAGGTTTGCGCGTTCAATTCCCGGTGGGACCATGATAGTTTTGTGAGGAGCAAAATTTTGAGCATCGGTCTTGAGCTTTAGAGGACACGGTTCATGGTACGTACAGACCACACGCGTGGCTTGTGGTTACGCTAAAGATGTAGGCTGGTCACACTCTCGAGATTTCTGTGTCGGTCGAGACCCATTTAGTAAAAGCATAGTAACCTCCCATTTGCGATCGTGTCGTCCGTGCGAGTGCCTTTTAAGAGATAGGCTTTAGAAAATACTAGGAGTCTCTCAGACAGGAGAAGACATACATAATAGTATAAGGTGTGCATATAGTACATCGATATGAGTGCTTGTTAGGCACAGAAATCTAAATAAACAGGTACTTAGATTTGTGTTGTTGGGCCGCTTAGTCTGAAGTGCTTGGAAATGAGTGTGGATTTTACCGCCTGGCAGTTAGTAGACCGTAACCGAGAGGCTTAAGGCGTTCTGGCTGGTAATCAGAAATACGCCGGTTCGCATCCTGCCGGTCGTGATTACTTTCGTTCATTTTCCAGTTAAAAGTTAGTCTAAGATGTTTGGCCACCTTATACGAAATGACAACTTTATGACAACCAATGTCGAGGGGAAGCTAGAGGCACGAAGAGGATGAGGAAGGCCGAGAAGGACATATATCGACCAAACCAAAGAGAAGGCAGGCGTCATGTCGTATAAGGAGGCCAAAGAATTGGCCGAAAATCGAGGAAAATAGCGCATACTCCACAGACAAGAGCATCGCTCTTATATCTTATATAAATTTTGAATGGATGAATAGTTTATATTTCGTTACCGCAGTGACGTTCCAGAGTGGCGCGTCCCAGTCGGTGTTGTTCCACGTGAGGTTGTGGAGGGGTACTCGCATGTACAGCGCCTCCCAGGCGGCGGGCTCCTCGTCGCCCGCGCCTCCCATCCCCTCTCACCGGCTCCACGACTCACTCACTGGAACAAGAAAAAAAATACGAGACTTGTAGTTTTTTTTTGTGGGAAAGGCTTACGGTTGTCTACAGCCTGCCTGATGTTAAGCATTGCTGCAGCCTAGGGTGTAACACGCTTACCTAGAAGATTCTTATTAGCTCTAGATTTGAAAACCTCTGGATTGTACGAGTAGTTCGCAGGAAACACAGCTTCTGGTAAAGTGACCGTACAATAATCGTAGAGGCAAAGCGCTGTGTTCGACACTTCGGCACTTCCACCATAAAACGGTGTCTACCTAGTTATTACAAATGAGAAGAAACTACGATTGATATAGGTACCGTGTGCAGTGTAATGCACTTAGCTACGGCTGAAAAAATAATTAAAATCAATTGCAAAATTTCTTTATTATTATGACAAACTACATTCCTAAGTAACATACAGCTTAGACAGTAATGCAATAGTTATAAATATATATTATTGGTAACTGTAAAGACTATCTTTAGGCTTTTCTAAAGATTTTCTAAGTGCCCCTTTTATGATGTAGTTAGAAGTTATATGTTTAGTTTTTCTTCCCTTGTCTACTGTAAAGCAACTTGTTAAATACATAAATACTACATCATTAAGCAAATGTTTATCATCTCATTCATAGCACCGTTTAGCATCTCACAGTCCACCTTTACGAGCCGACATCAATCAATCTATCAACAAGACCATTGTCTTTTATCCGACATTGTTTCGTAGAAATTAAGATCATCCATTATGAGATTACGACATCCAGCAGACGCGGCGACTAGAATCATTAAATTTTAGTTACAAATTATTAGTTTACTCAATACAGCTTACACTACTTTAGTAAAATCCTGCAAATGTCTGTCCATAACAATGTGATTTTTTTATCAACATTTCTATAAAAAGTATTAGAAAAAGATATACCTACCTACTAAGACAAACATTCAAACATTGCAGTCGAGTCGTGATTGCATGATTAGATTACCTACTGCATTTGTTGAGAACAACTTTTTGCGAGAACAAAGTTTTTGATGTAAATCTAAAATTGAAAGTGTAATTTTCATTTGCATTTAAATGTGTCACACGAGCCATAGCAAAATCTTATGTACCTAAAAATAGAAAATAGAAATTGAAAAATCTTTATTGAGATACTTTAAAATAATATATAACACTATTTCTTATAAAATAATACACCTATATTATGAGTTTATTAAAATACTAAAATTGAAATCTAGTGGGCACTACTATTTTAAAATCTTGTAACTTTTTGCGCCCGATTCGCACAAAATGTAGGGCAGCTGTCAAAATGATCATGCTTTTATTTTATTTTTCTTCTTATCGAATGAGAGTGGCCAACTTTGGTGTCGAGAGTTTTCAAACCTCACTAAGGGCTTCTGACATGGCTTAACGACTGCCGTACTAGGCAAACAGCCGGGACCTACAATTTAACCTATAATTTTATTGACAAAGCATAACAGAGAGTATGTAAACAAAAGAAAACCATGACCACGACCCTTCATATGAATTAGGAAAATATTGCGTGTGGCAGGAGTGAGGGACCAATCAAGCTGAATCAGGATCGTTAGGTGAACCAACACAAACTGTCCCTCGCAGATTAGTTTGTGGTAGACTCATTAACGCTCATTGTGCGCTTCTCGTTACTATCTATATTTACATTCTTTCTTTCTTTTTTGTTCATATGAAACAAAGGAAATCATACATCGGAGTCCGCCTACTCGTCAGTGGGCGAGCTTTGGTGTCGAGGGTTTTTAAGCCACTCTAGGGACTACTGAGGAAGCATAATGAAATGCGAGCTAAGACGAACGGCCAAGGCCTATGAATCTATCATTTGAAGAATTCCCATCGACAAATGAAGGTCTCAGACAGACAAATTCTCTTCAAAGGTGACTGACTGATTGATATAGTGATCTATCAACACAGCTCAAACCACAGGACGGATCGGGCTGAAATTTGGCATGCAGGTAGATGTTATGACGTAGGCATCCACTAAGAAAGGATTTTTGGAAATTACACTTTAATGGAGTGAAATTTGGCATACAAGTATTACTTCTTAATGCGAGCGAAGCCGCGAGTAGCCACTAGGTAATCTAAAAAACTGATTGTGTTGATATTTTCTTACTTCAATAATCGAATACGAGTACCTCAGTTCTCTGGGTTACGAGTGTTTTTACTTACTGTTTGTTGCGTATTTTCGGAAGAGATAGCTCAAGGCTCGGTCCACCATCGTTAACCTTGTTTACTGCTCGCGGTCCATTCTGTAAACAAAGAGATTAGTTGTTCAATACAATGTGAAAACACAGGTAAACAACAATCCAATATGTGTGCGTAAATCTGACTGACATTGATCGAGAGTTTACTCATATTACATTTTTTTATAAAAAAATATTTTTGAAACATAAATACTTAATTTTGACAAGCCATTTATAATGCAAACACACAGTGCAACGCACTTAGACAACTGTTTTGAAATTTCGGCGTGTGACCGAAAAATTGACCGAGCGAGCGCGAAAAGCGGTTAACAAGATCCAAAGGTAAAGGTTTCCATATGGTTCACATATTGTACAAAGTAAACTGAAAGTCATGCTCTGATATTAAAGAAAGTGCTCGAAATATTCTAAGCTGCGATGCACGAGTAAATTTCAATGCAAAACAGGAGTAGGTATCGGGCGAGGCTTATGCGAAGGGTGTAATTTATCGTGGCATGATGTGGCAGGTTAGGTATTGTATAATAGTATCCACTCGGTTGAAAAGTGCAAGAACAAAATACGAGTAACAACAACTTGGGAATGCATTCAGGTATACACCTGCTTTGGGATGCAAATGTAAGGTCAAGTGCGGCCTGAACTTTGTTTAGATAAATTATTCGATGCCTCGTGTTCGTGCATAGAGAGGTACATGCTTTTATAACGCGGCTGCTGTGTTGGGGTATATAATGTACTATACGTTACATAGATGTCAATTTTTTCTTAATTGAAAATGGTGTAAAAGGAAAGAAAAACACAGAAAAGAAGAGATATAACCTTGTGAAAAGATAGTGAACTCATTGCGACTACAAATTAGTTCCGGAAGCTTCTGAAGAAGGTAGATAAACCAACTGACTTCAACCAACATTGCTATTGAACTATAAATTACAAGGCTAGAAAATAACGAACTAAAACTAAAGAGGCCCGTAATGGCCACTAATAGCCTTCGATTGCTATTACCTGATAGATTTCAAACAAAAACTTCGCCCTAGGAACGTATAATGGCTTTTTAATATCAAGGCTATTATTACACAAAATTCTAATTGCCAAAGTTGCTTCGGTTGATAACGATACAAATTTCATGAACATTTTAATTCGCTGACGTAGATGAAAATTTTTTCGCCTGTGTTTACCTTTTATGGTTAACTAGTGGGTGCTAGCGGCTTCGTTCGTATTAAGAAGTAAAACTTGCATCCTCTATTTCACTCCTTTAAAAGTGGCATTTCCATAAATCCTTTCTAAGCGGATGCCTACGTCAAAACATCTACCTTCATTCCAAATGTTAGCCCAATCCGTCCGTCCAGTGGTTTGGACTGCCGTTGATAGATCACTATATCAGTCCGTCAGTCAGTCAGACAGTCACCTTTGAGTTTCATATATTTAGATTTATAACAGTAACTAGTGAATATTCACAACTACACTCGCATTATAAAATAAAATAAATAAATATTTCAGGACATTCACACAGCGCCATCTAGCTCCATACTAAATTTACGCTTGTATCATGAGTAGGTATCCTAGTAGGTATCCTACTAGATAACGGATATAGTACATATATACTTTTCTTTTGTAAATACATACTTATTATACATACAAACGACCATTGTGTCGTAATAAAAATTAGCCTATCTCACTCTACTCCCAGCATACCCAAATCACCACCAATCTTCATTCCGTTGCGGCCTAAAAGATTTTAAGTTTTGTGTGTTACGTTGTGTTCTTATTCCTGAATGTTGGTGTATTTAATAAAGTGTTTTCTATCTATCTATCTATGAACAAAAAGACCGACATCAAAACAAATAGATTTGCATTTCCCTTATGAGATGATAAAATGATTTTAAAAAAATGGATTAGTATTGGCAAGATCATATTTTCGTTAAATTACTAATTGTTATTTGATAAAATCTGGCATGCTTAAGTATAATGGCGTCTTGCAAGTTATCCTATATGTATACTACAGTTATATGAATACTTGTCCTAAATCCAGCAGCTATTCTGTAAAGCGGCAGCGCGCGGCGACGTTTGATGTGGCGACACGATTGATCTGACTGAGGGAATGTACATTCTAGCCGCGTTCCGCTAGCTCGTACAGGGATAATTGGCACTGAGGGCTTTGATTAAAGGTTCAAAGTAAATAGGTTGTATACAGCTTGCCCAAGAAAACTACCTCAATGAGTAAAATCTGCGGTAAGTCACGAGTTTCACGACCCTCATTAATGACGAATGTAACGCTAGGAGGAGGAAAGCTAGATAAATGCAAACATTTGTTACTAGTGTACGCCTGCAGCTTCACTCTCATTATTTTGAGATAAAAAGTACGTACAGCCATTTTTGCGCTATGAACGTTTAAATAAACAGACAAATAGACAAAAATTCTAAAATCTGCTGAAACGTGTTCTGTTATGAATTTAAAGTATACCCAAACATTTTTTTTAAATATTTCTATGTTCAGATTTTTTACCCTTTCAGATTTATTATAGGTATTAGATACCTATAGATAGGATTACCTACGAAAATAATGAAGGTAACCCAATAAGTGGGTATGTCAATTTGTTATTCCGTCACTGACATGCTAAATTTGTTTCCTTGTCACAGATTACAGCATGATCATTATGCCACTTTTTTCCAAAACTACTAAATATAATTAAATTTCCAACAGCTGTAGCGATCGACTAAAAGTTTCACATTAAAAAATTATCGAGTAATATTCTTGTTATATCTGTGACCTAATAGATTTAGCATTAATGACTAGTAACCAAGTATATCGTAAGTAATTCTATCCATGAGCACTGATTTGATCGAATTACCAACATAGATACGAGCAGGTTATAATATTACATTGCTTACTGAATGTAGATTAGGTTAGTAGGCTCGTTATTATTAAATAAGAAACGTTATTATATTTATATTAACCGTGGGCTGTTGGAGCAGGAACGCGAAGACGCTCATCGAAGGAGGGCAGAGATTTAGAGTTGTGACCGGTGACTCCCGCTCTGGATCGATTCTGGGTGTAACGTTCTATTGCCATTCAGCGCGGAAACGCAGCGAGCTTGATGGGCATATTTGCACCAGTAACGATTAAGGGCGGGTTTTTTAGTTAATTTAACATTAAATTTGGATTTATTTATTTAATATATTTGTAAAATACAAAATGTGAATTAAATACACATTTTTTATTTTACAAATATATAAATGTCACACAATTAATACATAATTAAATAAATCAATCAAAATCATTCATTCAGTCATGTAGATAATATTAATATTAGACAGTACCTATATATTGTGATACATTTTTTTTTAAATATGCCTGTTTTACGAACTTATTATTAACTCTCACTTAAAAAAAGTAAAAAAAGGAACGTTATTTATAGAATTATAATATCTATCGCCTAAAAGTAACGGTTGAAACATCAAATTTAGTAAATTAAAGGATCATTTCGACCTCTCTTTCAGTTTTCGTGGAATTCATGTAGGTATAAACATGAAGATATAGGTAGGTACAGACATATATACATACACTTGTAACTTGTACGAATGAATATTATCAAACCTGATTCAATCATTGTGAAAACTGCACAATCTTCGACAAAAGTACATATCTTCCTTTTTTCGAAGTCGGATTTCAATGTAAGTATATTTCATAATATCAAAATTGCTGTACCTTCATATCTACCTGTATTCATATTCATACCTATTTCAAAGTAAATAAGTTACTTCACACATTTCGTGGAAATCCATTTACGTATTTACGCTGTACATAAACACAACTAATTATGTTTACATTAATCTAGTAACAATTTATATGAATAATATTTAAATAATATGTCGAGTGGTTTCATTTCACTCGACAGCTGAGGAATATTCTTATAGATGTAGAGGGAAACTGTTAGCGGTATGTTATTTAATTAATAGTAACGATAAATGGCAACTATTATATTTGAATGTATGCTTTGTTAAGTTCATATTTTGTGTATCAAATTGTTTTCGTTAATATAGCTAAAAATATTTTAGCTTTAGCTAGAAGTAACCAATTTATTCTGAATTTGAAGACCCCTGGATCGTGTTTCACGGAAATCAGAGATTCCGGGAAAGTTCCCAAGTTCTCTTGATTACCTTAATACCTGAGCTGAATGTTTCGACTGATTAAATAGGAATTTCCACGAAATATCTGCTTATTAATCAATATTGAATACCTGTTACCTAATGGAGTCATGCAATTGCGCTAATCTGTTACAATAGTGAGTAATTAGGTATAAAGTCCAGCTGAATATAATATTAGGTATGTGGGGTAATAATACGTATGCGTAGGCATTGATTGATTGAAACCCGCAGTATGCCCTGATTTGGGAACCGTCCAATTGGGTTTCGAGGTATGC
Organism: Macaria liturata; assembly: GCA_964023185.1. Lineage (NCBI taxonomy): Eukaryota > Metazoa > Arthropoda > Insecta > Lepidoptera > Geometridae > Macaria > Macaria liturata. Next base: position 7,673,519 of record OZ026812.1, on the reverse strand, counting down.
CAAGATTGTAATTAGGCGATTCTATATATTACTTCATAGTTTGGTTCTAATCTACTTTTTTTTTAATTTATAAAAAAAAATGGCCAATATTAATTTTAAGAGTATGATTAATTTTGATTATTCATTGCCAAGTAGGTATAAATAAATCGAACCCCTTATTCAATATCAAAACCATATTTATTTATTTAATTTATTTATTATGGCACACTAACCTCCTTAAATTAAAAGTCCTTAAATTAACTTCACATAAATTTTACTGGTACACATCTTGATCTTAATGTAAAGTTAATAATTACCAAAGAATATTAGCCATATGGATATCATTACAGATTTAGTAGACTAATCCAACAGATTAATGTGTTTTTATCATACATAGTAAAGCCACTGCTTTTTTTTTATGAATCGAATTATTTGATCGACTGTGTGTCAATCTATCACAGTAAATGCGTACTTGTGGATCTCTTAATGAATAACAGACTGTCATGATGCAAAAACATGTTATTCATAGAACATTGACATAAAACAGATACAAGACGGAAGGTATCTGGTTACAATAATCATGATGGGAGCAGAAACAGATGGTAGAGATAAGTAATTAGTTCTTAATGACTCATATTCTTGCATCACAAATGATTAACATTATTATTAATAGATGGGTTTTTCATGTTGAGGGAAATGCCTAAGGCGATCTTCAAATTGAGAGTCAACCGATTCTTATTAGTAAAGCACGCTCCATCTTAGGCCGTAGCTATTGCTTACCATCAGGCGAACTATGATCAAATCCGTTACATTGAAAAATCTATGTACCTAAGTGAATAAGCGCCTAAAAAGAATAAATATCTAAGCATGATTTTTTTACTATCTACTATTTTTCAACTTCTACGAAACGATAACGAAAACACATGTATGCTAGAAACGAGCATTATACATACATTATACTGTATACACAGAAATCCATTTTAATTTAATTTCCGATATTTTAGCTACCCTTGTTTCTTGGGACTACCCGTTCCAATAACAACTTTCCATCTAAACTTTTTCACCTGCTTGATTAAATTGCTTAGGGACTGCCGCTCACTTTTGGAAAATTTAGTTTGCGACAACTTCCGGCTTCTATTGCGTTCTATCATAAGTTAGCGACTTCCAATTTTGTAAGCAAACTATTGAAAGAGGGTATATTGTGTAAGTTTACCCCTTTATATACAAATTTATCCTCTTATTTGTTCACTGTGATTGATAACAATGTTTATTGTGTAAGGAAGGGTCTGCGTTCCAAACTGTATGTGTTACCTGCGCCTCAAATTTGTATATTGCGTTGTGAATATAGGCGCTATCATCATCATAATAAGCTATAGTTTGTCCGTGTATTTGTTTCTAGATAAAAGTGAACAGGCATATACATTTCCTTACTCTATTGAGAGTACCATTTTCATTCTGAAATCACACAAAAGTAAATTATTACTAGCTGAGCTCGTGACTTCGTCCGCGTGGAATAGTTATTTTATTACCATAAAAACGTTTCTAATTTTCCCCGTTTTTTCCACATTTTCCATTGTTTCTTCGCTTCTATTAGTTGCAGCGTGATGTTATATAGCCTAAAGCCTTCCTCGATAAATGGTCTATTCAACACAAAAAGAATTTTTGAAATTAGCACCAGTAGTTCCTGAGATTAGCGCGTTCAAACAAACAAACAAACAAACTCTTCAGCTTTATAATATCAGTATAGATACGCTATATATAGATAATCATTCGCGGTAGCCTGTTAAAGACCTGCTTTAAATTAGTTTTTCTGTAAATATTTCTAAATAAGCTTAATCTAAAACTTGTCTTGTTTTAAACAGATCATAAGTATTGTATGATTGCTTTATATGGCAAAATTAATACAAACGTAAAAAGTTTTCCACCTTTGCAAACAAAGAATTCATAAATACGGTTAGTTTATCGACAACTCATATATATATTAATAGAAAATGCCGAAACGCGCGGAAATAACCTGTTGATTTAATCAATCTTGTTATTTTACTATCAAAACTTCTCCGTCTTGCCGTTATTAGGTAGAAAGCTCATTCCGAGCAACAACATTCAGAAGTTAGAACTTTCATAAACAATAACCGATGAAACAATCGCAGGCCCGAATTAATATAACCTTTTAAGATGTCTAAAGTAACTACTTTTGTTCCACGACTTTTGAAAAATCGCGGTACAAAATGTTGGTTTTCCATACGTTCTGTCAGAGAGCGATATTAGTACCAAAAACTGTTATATCTTTTCTCAAATTTCTAAGTCGGCTCTTCCTTATAATTTCGGGTTGCGGGTTCGATTCCCGCATAACACAAGTAATTATGAATTTTAAATATGTTATTACTTTGTTGAGTCTGGTCGTTTTTATGTATAATAAATATGTTGTCATTATTATTATTACTGTATTTGACATTTGTATATTTACAAAAGAAAAGTGAATAAGTATTATATCCGTTATTCAGTACCCACGACAGAAGCGGATACTTAGCATGGGGTTAGATGGCGCTGTGTGCAATGTACTCGGAATATTTATTTATTTTATTATATATCATAAAATCATATAAGTAATTGCATTTGAACCACAGCCACCCTTTGAATGTAATGCGTTAGTAAAACTGTATATTTTTGTACTTACTAGAATATTCCACGACGATTGAAAACAGTAGCCGAATCAGTCTTAGAAAGCTTTGTAAGACTATAAAAGATCCAGAAAATTGTAGTAACTCGAGATTTCAATGAGATATTCGGTTTCAATCTTAGCGTTTCTATTTTTGACGCTACGAGACAGACGAACTAGAACAGTAGACTTAGTAATTAGAAATAGGTTAGTTATCTGTCTGTAGTCTTCATAAACGGGTATAATTGTATTACAATATTAGAGTTTAACAATATGAGAAATATAATGTACCTACCTATAATATTTGAGAACGGGAATATATTCAAAGCAGGTACCTATATGTAATGTAAAATTAGTTTATACATGTATTATAATTGTACGTACAGAAATGTATTAACGTTATGTTGATTAGTTCTCAATACTAAACTGTGTGTATATGGCGTGATTTAACGTTGCTTAAAATATTTTATCTACACTAATGTTGTAACATTCTACTTATGTTTCCAATACTTGACTTATAATTACTACTGTTATAGCGCAGAAAACAAAACACTCAATTTAAGCAATTTCACATGATGGTATAATATCCACATCGATATCGTAATATCTCATTATAACATCAATAAAACGCGACCAACCTGATTGCAGGGCCAATCAGGTTGGTCGCGTTTTATTGATGCGCGCAGCTGCGCTCTCATTGGTTAGATTTTAATGGCGGCAAAATCACTGTGACAATACACGTACGCGTGAATTTAATTTAATAAATTAAAATAAACTATTGTCAGCTTTTACTCTTGTTGTTTGATTAATTGCATTAGTGAAGATAAAGTAGTGTATGCAACTGCATATAACACGGGTATTAAAACACTCGTTACTATTATGAAACTCGCTGCGCTCGTTTCATAAACTCACACTCGTATTTTAATACCCTTCATTATATGACAGTTGCATAAACTACTATTTTATATATCATAATATTTTTGAAATGCAAAAAGTAATTTCACTTAAAGTGTATTTACGAATATATTTTATGTTTAAAAATGATCTTTTAAATTTAGATTCGCATTTTTTCTATCCAATTTACCCTCAGTAACGCTATCTTCTAAAGTAATTGTATTGTTTTTACCTAAAACATTGAATCCGAGTAATGACAAAGTTCTCCGAACTATTGCAGTTATAAGAAGAGTGATAATAAGAAAAGATAATAACAATCATGAGAACAAGTGTAGCTGTAAACATGGCGAGGTTATCTCGTTAGGTTAGACTCTTAATAATTGACTAGTGCTTTCCATTCCATTACATCCAAAGTAACTGCTGATCAAGTCACACGAAACTACTACACAAGTAAGTGGCAAAAATATATCTAAAAAAATAATTTATAGATAAAAAGTATCCAGCCTTTTTTGTAGACAAAATATAACTCTAACTCGTACTGTTTTTATACCTTTTTTACACACTAAAGAAATTTAAAACGTCTAAGATATAAAAAATATATAGATTTGACTCATGTTTTGATACATTGAAATAGCAAAAGTCCTTTTACAATATGTTGATCGAACTGTAACTAAATTACTGTAGAAATTTAGATTAAAATTATAAGATATTATTAAACTAAAAAATACCTACAACAGTAACCTTACAATGCTCAAATTTCAATTCGTAATATTGCTATTGCGGATACTCCAACGGGACTAAAGTTCTTGTAGTAATAGTACGATCCAGATAGCTAGGATCTAAGTTTATTCCGAGCACGTGTCTAGGCTATCTCTAGGCTACGCCCTGAGGCTCGTCTCGGCTATAATGCCTTTTAACGATATGTTTTGTTTTTCACACGTTCTAGACTTTCAGGGCTAATGAAACTGAATAAATCTCACTTTTATGTGGTACTAAACATCTTATTGAATAGTTTATGTTCGCTTTACTATGTCCACGACCAGATGGCAGGGTCGCTTTCAAAGAATTACCTACTCGAATAATGGCGCGATGAAATATGGACTTTTGTAATTTACAAAATGTACGGTACGGCTTCGGACGCAGATTGTTTTAGCAATTTCGCTTTAATCATTTACGGTTTGCACAATCTCCGGATGAATTAAATCGATTAAGAATTAAGGGAATATTTTATTTGAGATTATTGTTGACTTAGGCTGCAATGGTTGGTTTGCTTACTAAATTTATAATATAAATACATAATACCAAAAACAAAATGAAGCATGAGAGAAGTATCGTGTTGGTACTATCAGAGTTGAATCCAGGTGGACTAGAATATCAAATCTTTTTTAAACACATTCAGTACAAATCGTATAAAATATTCGATCCGGCGACAGATGTTAGTACATGCAGCGAATGACAAAATGCAATTTTAGCGAAAATATTCGTCTGGGATCATAAAGCCGTGCATTTCTATAAAGCCGTGCATTTCTAGAATAATTCAAAATTTTAAAAATCTTTCTGCTATTCTGGCAAAAGTAACGGTTCAATAACAAACTTTTGCAGCCGACATCGTTTTAATTTGATCGTTAAATTGGATTCATTGGCTTTAAACAATAAATTCCGTTATTTTACTAAATGAACAAAGTTTTAAAATTGATTGTGCAAGGGAATTTGTGGATTATAACATCGATATTACTTATAAGCTCCATTTGAGTTCAATTGAATTTAACAAATTTTGATATTGGCTATATCTTTTTAAGTTTCATGAGCAAATATGCAACAAATAACTATTAAATAATAAGTTATTTTCGATGAACAGCTTTAGCACACCACTTTTATTCAATGACTTAGTTTGTTTGCTAAATATGCTTCACGACCACGGAAAAGACATTGCTAACACGACATTTTGACATCCGTTTAGTTTAAGATCATCGTGCTACAAGAATACCCAATACACCTAAATCAAAAACACATTTCTAAATCATAATTTGTCGACTAAGATGTGATAATACATGCGTATTTTTTTTAAGTGGGATAAGTTTACGTTTGACTACCAGCCTGCCTGATGTTAAGCATTGCTGCAGCCTAGGGTGTAACACGCTTACCTAGAAGATACCCATTAGCTCTAAATTTATTATTTATTTACGACTTTGTTTTTTTCACGAAATTAAAATGATTATTATGTGTTTCCAGTATGAAGACCGTTCTGATCCTGTTGATGCTGTCGTGCGCCCTGGCCGCGGTGTACGGTGACCTGGTGTGTGGCCTGAACTACTGCAAGCAGCACCCCTGCACCGCGCCCGTGGCGCAGTCCAGCTGCCGCTCCCCGTCCGCCTACCGACCCAACCACGCCGGCAAGTGCGCCTGCTGCCCCGCCTGCGTCACTCTACTCGGTAATACATTTTCAAATAAATAAAATAATTAATAAAAATTACTTTTCAAAAGTCGGGTGTCAAGTTCACAGAGCCAGCGCCATCTAGCACCTCAATAAGCAAACGCTTGTGTCGTGGGTACTAGGTAACGGATATAATATATGTATATTTTGCTTTTGTAAATACATACTTACTTATTATACATAGAAACGACCAGACTCAACACAAGTAATTACAAATTCTTTATTACTTGTGTTGTGTTGTTGTGTTGTGTTGTGCAGTCACTACCAACTAAGCTAACAGGGCAGTCCCCCCAAATCAAATGTTTTTAATAATGATCTTGCGAATTGTCAGTAGGTCTGTGTACTGCGGTATCTATTCGAGGAAACTGCCGTGGCAGTCTGTTCTTTGATTATTTTATGGGCATATCCGTGGCAAATATACTGATAGGTTTACATTTATCCGTTCCTACGAGTATGAGTCGAAAAACACGTTAAAAAGTAGGCTCCAGATACCCATTATAGTACTACATCCTATTACCATTAAATCGAAACACAAGCACGGCGGTCTTGAAAATTCGTGACATCAGAGTTTGATACATTCAAACGAACTTACTTTTGTAGATGTCACTACATACATCCATAAAAAGATTTAGTAGGTATTTGGAGACTGGAACATGCCTTGTTTGTGTCAACCCTGAGTTATTTTATTGTTCGTATACGATTATCTACCTAATGCGAAGCAGCTACTAAAATGCCTATTACCTCCAATCTATAAAAGTGTAGACGAGTTCATTAGCACTAAGCGTTGATTAATTTATCGAAAGGTGGTAGAGGTCTAAAAACATATTCTGTTTTGAAATAAACAGAGAGATAAGCCATTTATCACCCCAGAGAAGATAATATCCGAACGAAATACTTTACCAAAACATTTTGATAGCTGTAATGTTTTTCTTTCCATAATCGCTTTAGAAGAGGCTCAGTTAATCCAAAAATTGTAAAATAAGCCACTTTTGTTTGATTTAAATTAAATAACTTTGAATACATTTCAATATTTTAAAGATTTGTAGCTTAAATTGTTTAAAAATTAACACATTTAAACGAGATCGCTATTAAAATAAAATTCACATTCTTTGCCGCTTTAAAAGTAGACAGACTGTAAACGTGATAAGTTCGGACTTAGGAATTGAAAATTGAATCGTAGCGTTCAAGACTTAGGCACTCAAGATGAGCGTTCGTTTGAGGTAAGCCCTAGATTTTACTGCTGCGGTAATGTTATACAACTATAAGTAAAACTTAAGCAATATGTAGGTAAAATGGCGCATGTATTCCGAGAAATGAGGTAGTTTGAAACAGAGAAGTTAGATATTACGCTCCTAGTTACTTTAGTTGTAGGTAGTTAGGTAAGGCTTACACACAGGGTACCTACTACGTGTAGGTAGAACAAACTATTAAGGTGGAAACTATATAAAATTTATAATATTAGTTCGCTTCGAATGTTACGTTACAACAATAAGGTCGTTTAGACATGATCGATTCCTTTAAGAATAGAAAGTAATCAATGTAATTGTGATTAGACTCGAAAAGGCTGTTGCAAAACAAACGTTGTTGCATTAAAAGGCTTCTTTGTTATGGTGGTAGAGTTCGTTAATTAATTCACTATTTAACCAAAACTAGAAAATTTGTAAACCTATTTAATTTCACTCTATCTCTCAAAAAATAAACAACATGCCTCTTCCTAAGCTTTGCAACATTTATTGCTTTGTTATCTAGCGCGCTTGTGGAAGCCGATGCTAATGTGGTTGAAGATGATGATGAATAATATTTTTTTTTATTTCCAGGTGAAAACCAGGCCTGCAAGGCTTACAGCAAGGAGCTGGGAGAGACCCCCTCGGCTATTTGCCGCGAACCACTTCTATGTCTCAGGGGAGTCTGCACCAAGGTGGTTCCTAGGCGTTAATTTATTAAGTACTTACTAATTGTAATTTAGACCGTTATTGATGTAACTGATGCCGTAATAAACTGTTTTGATTCATAGAAGTATTTGTTTTATTAGCTTAGTTAAGCATGTCTATTTTGGAAACTGAGGATAGTTTTAGTCAGGTGAAGGCCCTCTTGCACAACGACTTTGAAATACATTTAGCTATTTTAATATTAGTATCTGATATATGATAATTTTGCTGTTAAATTCGTTGAAGAATCTTTGTGTCCCACTTATATACCAAGATTCTCAAACGCATTTAACAACAAGCAACCTTAAAGTCCAAAAGGAAATAAAGTGGTTGATTTAGTATTAATTCGATAGAGTGCAATGTTGCTTAGTAAATTAAAAATAAATAAAGAATCATTCCGTTATTCAAAATAATAATTGCTGCGTTATTTTGAACTAAATCACGTTATCTATACATATTATATATGGCGCTGTGTGCAATGTCCCGGAATATTTATTTATTATTATTATTTTATTATTATTTTTTTCTAACATCCATGTTCAAATTTTTGACCCTCATTTTTTCTGTAGAGAAAAAAAATGTTTGGGTATAAATAATAAATAATTAATATTTTTTATACTTTAAATCCATAACAGAACACGTTTCATCAGTTTTTAGAATTTTTGTCTGTTCATATGTCTGTCTGTTTATCTGTGAATTTAAACGCCTATAACGCAAAAACGGCTGAACGAATCATCATGATTTTTGGTATGTAGGTAGTATGAGGTCTGAGAAGTGTCATAGGCTACTTTTTATCTCAAAACAATGCGAGCGATCTCTCGGGCGTCCACTCAATAACAGCAATAATAACTTAATCTAAGTGAGTTAATCTTTACTTAAAGTAAGTGTCAGCGATATAAAGAAAACTAAGTCTAACATTTTCAAGAAGTTCTAAGCGCTCATTATTTTTAATTGTGCGAAGCTGATCGAGCTGAAGTGGGTACTTTCCTTCTATACTTAGATTTGTAGATGTTAACTTAGATTTCTGTAACAAAGGACATTCATCAGCTTTAGCTTTCCATACCTTAAAAAAACTTAAAAAATAAATCAATTACTAAACTAATGCTTAGTTAACTAGTGCTATGTTAATATGTATTTACAAAAGAAAAGTATTTAAGTATTATGTCAGTTATCTAATATCCAAGAACACAAGTAGGTATTTGCGTATGGGTATGACGCCGTGTGCAATGTCCCATAATATTTATTTACCCAAGTACCTACATGTTTATTTGTCCTTTTTCTCACTATATCTCTATATCTGCTATATCTCTCAATACTGCTAAAATAATAATCAGATTTTTATGTAATTTCTTTGGTTTGCTTGCCGACAACGCTCGATTTGAACAACGCACTATTATCTTTCTCCTTTTGTACTATTATCTTGTTATTCCTTAGTAATAACAGCGAACACACTAGGTATTAATGTATAAATGATATTGTGAGCAGAGTTCCCGCAGTAGTGCAGACATAAAACAATAAATACAATGAACAAGAATCGCGGAGCTGTGGAGGTGTGGATATTGGTTTGTTTCAGAGGCACCCGGTTGCGGGACGCAAACTCTCTTACGTAAGCCGAGGGAAGATAGGGTTACGGAATTTGGAAACGTTCGGCATTTGTTTTACGGATTGCTAAAATGTAGGCGAAAAGTAAAATATATGTGTATTGGGATAATGTACATGATTTATGTACCTACTTTTGAAGCAATGTGGAATTTCGAAACGCTTAACATTTTGTTTTAGAATAAAATTGCTTAAATGCAGGCGAAACGTAAATGGATAACTTTTAAAGCAACCGCATGGATCATAAATTTTTGTGTATGATTAGCAACTTAACAGGTTATAGGTAAACCAGTGAATGTCCAGGGCTTTGTTTAGCCTTGTTGACATGTAAGATTTAGTTTTGAGTGTCAATGTTCAACGTTCACGTAATCTCACATAATGCATGTACCTGAAATTGATTTCATTTCTTGATAAAGTTATCTCAACATTCCATAGAGATTTCTATCGAAGATAAGACTGGGATTTTGGGATTATCTGAAGATAAGAGGTAAACATTGATTTGACAATGAATGAAATATCCGGAGTAAAATCCATTGTATGTTTATCACACCTACTTCAAGATAAGATTTCGTATAAAGATTGCATCTCTCGTAAAATAAGATTTTAAAATAAATAATAAAACAATACTACGATACGTAAAATCTCTTTTAAAGTATGAAAAATTAAGTAACAAAATCATAAATACAGCTTATAATACTCAGCTAATAAATAACAATTTGAAGTATCAGTTACAACAATAGGAAACCAAGAGGTTTTCACACAATACTTAGATTTGCAAATTTACAATAATTGTTCCACATATATTATAAGTTTTACTTTGTTTTTGTGTCTATACTGAATAAATAAATAAATAATAGCCACGAGTGGATTACCTCCCTCGCAGCAACCCTACGCGGAAAGATCCTGTTTGAAGTTGTTAATTATTTACGTTCTGTTATTGGAAGTAGACTTCAAACATTGCGGACCGCTGAATAATAACCATTGTTTGCTTTTCAAGTACCGTCTCGCTATTTTTGAATGTACTCGTATTTTTAAACCACTTCAAAAAATAGATCAATCAAATGTATCATGATCACCTTTATATCTGTTATGTGCTCTTATTCTGCGAAATTACTGAATGTTTGAGTAACATTTTTATCAATGAAGATGCTTGAAAGGTTCCTATTTTCTTCGGTTGTTAACTGATACAAACCATACTAATTCATAGTCGAATAATTGTTTATAGAATGAAATCATATCTTGTGCAGAGTTGAGTATAATAATAATATCTTGAGGTTATGGATCGTTCTGCGTCATAATATTGGAATGCATTTAATAACTTTATTTACAGTTTTATGACAGTCATTTGACTTGAAATGAAACTAGCACAAGCGACACAGTCAAAGATACATTTGCAATTTCCTACGGCAATTTCTATTTTAAAATAGATTTAAAAAAAGGAAATGATATAAAATCATTTATTGCCAACATGTTAAGTAACATTCCGAGGTTACATATTTGAGCCTTTTGGAGTCGAGACTTTGGGGCCGTGGGGTCCGGGAGCCCATACTATTTTCCAAAACCTCTCGGAGCGCTTGGTTGACGCGACGCATGACCAAAATGCTGGCCTTTTTCTGGCTCAACGTATCAGCATTGCCATCCAGCGTGGTAATGCGGCCAGTATGCTGGGCACGCTGCCCTCTGGTAGTGGGCTGGAGCACTTAGATTATCTTTAGGCTTTTCTAAAGATTTTCTAAGTGCCCCTTTTTGTAGTAGTTAGAAGTAGTATGTTTAGTTTTTCTTCCCTTGTTTCTATATTTTATTATTGTAAGTAACATTCATAACCTTAATTAATAAAATTAGGGGAATCACATTCAAAATTGGCTCCGTCAAAATTTGTATACTGAATAGATTTGGAAATAATAATCAATATTACTCATATCAACATTAAATTCATTAATTACAATAGTATTACGTTGTCAGCTGTAAAGGGGCATCGTCAATTAAAGGTAAAGGTAATCTATGTGGGTATGTCAAAGATACTCAATATAGGTATATTGGTATAGAACAGGCTTTCAAATGTACATATATACATGCTAGAACATATATTTTTATGAAGTGATGACACACAAAATATAAACAAGTATGTTATTCATACAACATACCTCATTCTTACAAACACATACCCTATAATAACATGTGTTGGCCAGCACCATAGGAATCCTCAATTCCCCAAATAAACCTCAATAAAATACTCATTCATAACATGTAATTTCCTGCGGCGAACTATTTCACAGGGAAACTTCTACAGGGGCTACTAACTACAAACATTTCAACATTATGGTTTTGGTAACATTTTTAGTATCTTTGTAAGCAATATTACTAAGGTAATGTTTATAAGATTAGAACAAGAAATCTATTGAGAATTGAATCTATATAATTTCCTCGTGCGCAAATGGCTTAATAATTTTAGTTGTAAATATTTACGCAATTAGTTATCTACTAATCAAATTGTAATGTTTTTTTTTATCGCCATTTATATCGGTATCTTCATGACATATCCATTCATTGCTAAATGTATACGCAAACTTTTTCGTTAACTAAAAATAAGGTTAATTCGAGCATTACTGAACACAAGTAGATGTAAAAAAATAAAGATAGTAACCCCTGACCTTTATTTTATCCCCAAAGGGTAAGTAAATAGATTATAACCAATCACGTGAAATATTGTTATGGATATTATGATTTTATTACCGAACCGTAACAAGCAATAAATAAGGCTAAAATAGCTTTCCTAAACACCGCCCGTGGTGAGAAGAAGGTGATTTGTCAAACGATTTTGTACCTTAAGATACGACCGAATTATTAAGAAATAAAAATGTTTGTATTATATTGTACTAGCTGTGCCAGCGACTTCGTCCGCATGGAATAGTTATTACCATAAAAACGGTTCTAGTGAGTTAATCTTAAAAGATATACTGTATGCATATACTGTTGCAGACATTTTGTTAGATCATTTTAAGAGGAATAATTCTTTCATACATGTTTTTTTGATATCTTGAACCGTTTTCGCAGCACACGCAACGAAAGCCCTCAAAGATGAATAATTTTCCCCGTTTTTTTTTCACATTTTCCATTGTTTTTTCGCTCATATTAGTTGCAGCGTGATGTTATATAGCCTAAAGCCTTCCTCGATAAATGGTCAATCCAACACAAAAAGAATTTTTCAATTCGCACCAGCAGTTCCTGAGATTAGCGCGTTCAAACAAACAAACAAACTCTTCAGCTTTATAATATTAGTATAGATTTGATTACAGAAACATCACATTAGTAAAGCCACACAACCACACATAATAACACACTCAGTGGCGAATTTCTTTACAGTTGGGATTAAAAAAAATGTTACAAAACCGGTGATGTCACTGATCCTATTTATATTTTATAGTGATATTGGTATAAAAGATAGACTACCAAATAAAAATAATAATGTAGAAGTATTTACACATGTAGCCTATGTCTAGGCGCCATTGATAAGCAAACGCTGATGATTTTTTTAAAATATTACTCAAAAGAAAAAAGACCCGCCTACAGAAAATTGGTTAAATTATACAGCGGCGGCATAATATGTAGATAAGTATATGCTTTGCTTTCGTTATGCTCTCAGTTCTTAGTCACGATTTAAAACCGTATTTCCTAAGAAAATACGTTTCAAAAATAAATATTCCGTGGAACTCTTCTGGTGACGTGTCCTCTGAAGCGTCTAAAATCGTAATTAGTGCAAACACTAGGACATACTAGAACAACTAGGACTGTGGGCGCCGCCCGCCCGCCTGGCAGATTGCGAGTACAAAATCAAATCAAATCAAATCAAATCATTTATTTTGCGAATATGTTGTGTACAATTATTAGATTACTTATAGCAGATGTAACGCTTGTGATAAGTAGTAACATATTCTACCTTACGGCATGCAAAATTACATATTAAATTTTTACATATTAAATACTTACAGCTATTAATTACTTGAATACAATTTTATAGCCTATAAAAATTTATCCATCCAAAATTCATCAAGACTGTAGTATGATTTTTCCTGTAATAAACGTTTTAGTCTAAATTTTAATATACTATTAGATTCAATATTAATTAAACATTTTGGAAGGTGATTGTAAATTTCCAGAGCCACAAAAAACACACTGTTTCTGAACAAAGCTGATTTGGAAGCCGGTAAAATAAGTACAGTGCGACGGTGCATGTTAATGTACTACAGAATTAGGTGGGAGGTTAGTACCTACTGTAGGTGCATTTTGTAAAAAAGCGAGTGTGGCTCAGCGGTTCCAGTGTCTGCTTTTCATCCAGAAGCACCCTGGTTCGAATCCGGACCTACACCAATAACTTGTATTTTCAAGTTAAGTGTGGATTTGCACTCGCTTAACGGTGAAGGAAAAACATCGTGAGGAAATCGACATGTTTGAGGACCACAATATCCAAGGACATGTGTCTTCCGTGGAAGGACCTGGGCGCCCACCACGATGTATCTGAGAACGATGCCCAAGAGAACTCCCCTAATGAATCAACAATTCTGCGGGGGAGTCACGACCCTTAGTCATGAGGAAATACGACTCAAAGAGAGAGGTGCATACACTACTTTAAAAATAGGTTCGTATTAAAGCGGTGAAGTCTGTTGTCGAAAGTTTCCAAACCGGCCAAGGGCGACTGTAGTGTTTATGTATATGACTTATGACTTGGTTCCTAAAATATTAAGTTATTTGGTAAAAACTTAAAACACGGTTTATTACCTACACATAAATTAAAGTAATTCGAAGCTTCATTATATTTATCATAAGTACTCATTACATTCCTTAAGAACCCTATTTACAAGATCTATCTGCGTTCACTTTATCAAATCAAAATAAATCAAAAATCATTTATTGAACTTAACTTTTGATGTAGGTACAAGTTTCTAGCATATAACTTTAACATTAAACATTAAAACATTAGGTACATTTATAGTTACGGCAAATGTCTGAACATCTATAGATATAATATTATGCACAAGTGCTACGCGACGCTCTTGCAGTTTTACGACTATGTAAGAGTACCTCCTATCTTCAAGTATATAAATCTAAAGACATTTTAAGCGCAACTTACTTATATGCAAAATCCGTTCTTCAGGAATCTGCATACGAGAGCGCTACAACAGAAAATGTAAAGCAAAACTTGTGAACTAAGATTCTTTTTAGATATGCGTACAATGTGGAATTTAATAACATGTTCTACATGCAGCGGGAGTTTAGAAATTGTATATCATTCGTTTTCTTTAAATTTTGAATTCGATTTTTTTAAGCAGTAACGGTAAGCGTATAATTTTTTGCTTGCTTTTTAATTATTGAAAATTGATAAACTTTTAATATATTAGAAAGTTAATGTCTGTTTTTTTACTTTTAAAAGTTTTGAGATTCATTTTGAGTTAAAGATTTAACACAGACCTTGATTTAATATAGATGACGACGGTGACTGGTAAATACCAGGAGCGTCTGCTTGTTTGACACTTACAAATGAATCAGTTTACAAAAACTGAAACGACCACTTTTAATACCAGGCTAAATTACCACACCACCACGTTTCAATTCCACGTTGTACAAAAATAAAGCACCATTTATTCTTCAATCAGATATGTGCAAGAAGAAGTCACGTCTCCAGAATATTAAAAGGCGCTTCGTGTTTATTCAAGTTAAAGCTATCAGTTTAATAAACAATGCACAGCTTCGAAGCTAGATATCGGTATTAACGGTTAATGTGTTTGGAGAGGTGCCGGGAAATAAGTAGGAGTTAGAGGCGACGCACAGAGGTAGAAGCAAGTTAAGCTTACAAAGAATGCCTCTAGTATCCAACGATAACAATCAGTGAATTTTCTTTTACACGGATTTTTGTAGATTGGCTAGGCACAACACAATTGTACTGAATGCAGTATTTAAGTGTAAAATGTTTTTTTTTTTGTAATCTAGAATGCATAAAGCGACGTGTTTTTTGTAATGATCATGGCAAGTAAACGTTACAGGAAAGTAAGTAAATTCAACCAATCCGGCTTTAGAAATCTTCTCATTGATAAAATTTAAAATAACATCTAGAGATATTTCCATTTCAAAGAAAAGAAATGATTCACGCATCGTGCGTTAGCACTTGCCACGATGCGTTTTTTTTCTTTTTTTGCCATTGCTCCTTGTGCGTACAGCTTTACCATCTCTGAACCTATTGGCACACACGAACCTGTTGGTACGTAGTAGTACGTACCACCGATTACCGTAAATCGATTAGGCGCCCGCATCAGATAGATAAGGCACGCCATATCTGCCGGCGTGGAATCCGCACAATTTGTGAAATTTGTCGATCCAACGTTTACAATTACGTTAGCCGTAGAGGGGATTTGAAAGGGATATGTTGTATGGATAGATGTATCATAATATACATGAAACGTAAGAGGACGTGGGTACTGGCATGAGTTGTAAGTATTTTTTTAACCTTATTGGCTCACGTTTGAGTTTGTAACTTTTCTATTTTGTTCTTTCTAGCTTGGCACAGGATCGCGATTTCAAACCTAAACAAAAGTACCTATAATTACATATGTTTTAATCTAGAGTCTACTCAATCTAATTACAAGATTTGAACAAGGTCGGTTGCACTAAATACTCGTAAAATAAATAAATAAATATTTCAGGACATATCACACAGCGCCATCTAGCCCCAAACTAAGTAAAAAAAAAAAAACTTACAAACATGCACACTTGTTTTACAAGGAATGGTTTTGCACTTGACCGTAATTCGCCTGATGGTAAGCAATCATTACGGTCTAGGATGGAACGTGGTTACCCAGTAAGAACCGATTCAGTATTATTGATATACACTATTAATTGGTACACTATTTACAAACTTACGCCTTCATAATAGCATATAATTGTACCTACAATTATCATACTTAGGAAACAAATAGAAAACAAATACGTATAGAAGTTTATAAGTTCTCGTATCGAAGGCAAACTGCACTTCCCGCTTGCTAACTCTCCGAGGTAAAAGCTTTTGAAGGTGAGAGAATTCAAATAGTCTTTGTTTCTACCGGATATTGGTATACTGCGATCAAATCGGAGTTCCGAAAGGTATTTTTTATTACACTGGGATTTATGGTTTGTTATGTACATAAAGTTTTAACTTTTAATCCCTTACTCTAAGGTTAAAATGTAACTGTACAGAAAAACTAAAATATGATCAAACATCACGTACAAATGATTATTTAAAAAGTAGTATACATAAAATAAGGATTAATATGTGAATATTATTCTTTGTCCGACGTTAGCTAATGAGGTCCACATAACCACAGCAACTGCCATCGGCCTGCAATACATTCAAATTCAAAAATTCAAAATTTCTTTATTGGTCCATCAAAGGTATATCAACATTCCATAGAAGATAAGCCTGGTGGTTATTTTAAACAATTTATCCTAATTAGCTACACTGGTAAATGTTCACGAAGCAAACCTGTAATTGTATAGTACAAAACTCGACGCCCATAAATATCTATTCAGCTTGTTATAAGCAAGTTTGTCGCAAATTCTAGATAATTTGTCCTCAATTGTTCAGCAGATAGACAATCAAATTGTCGCTTTATTTCTGTTGTTTATCGCAGCACCGAGACACGGTCAAATCAGAGACACTGTTTTCATATTCTGTTGGCGTCCATGTTTTAATTAAGAATTTGATTTTATTTAAATGTTAATTTTAGAGACTTACTAAGGATTAATTTGTGAATACAATGTAAAATACAAAAAGTTTTTAATTTGCTGTACATGTCCATGCATGGTCTTATATTTTTCAGACTAACCTAAAGTTTTCATATACATATGTGTTGTGTTGTATTTTGTTCCCTGCAGTAGGTTTTTAAACAGTCTGAAGAGCAGCTTGCATCCACCCCCATTATTATACATTTTGGTTTTTGTAATGACCTAGTCAGTTAAGTTAATGTTAAAATAATTCACTCAAGTCACTCCTTGACTTATTAAATTATTAATCAGTATTTCACCTGTGCCTTATCTTCTAAATATATAAATAAATAAATAAAATTATTTCAGGACATATCACAAAAACATATAAAACTCAAAGTTGACTGACATAGTGATCAACCAACACTGGACGGATCGGGCTGAAATTTGGCATGCAGGTAGATGTTATGACGTAGGCATCCGCTAAAGGAAGATTTTTGGAAATGCCACTACTTCTTAATGCGAACAAAGGCGCGAGCACCCACTAGTTATGAAATAATTAAGAGTTAAGTTTTACCAAGTTACGAGTACACCGCACTAAACGAATTTATTACACACATTTTGGATTTAAGGGAACGTTCTCACTGTTACTGTTACGACCTATTTAATTCAATTAAACACGGTTTGAATTTAAGTCTAGGTATTAATAAAGAAGGATTAGGTGCGACAGGTAAGATAAACCCAGAATCTGGCTTCATGATTTAATTTCAGCAGAATCCTGACAGTTACTGTCGTATATAGGACAGGGAAAATTAAAACAAGTTTATTACATAAATACGCTTATATTCAGGGTTAGAACTAACTCATAACATTTCAGGGGTAGCTTTAGCGAATTAAATGCAACAACTTTTTGTTCTACTACGACTTTTGGAGATTTGCGAATATAATATTTGGTTCTCAATACATTTTGTCAGGGGGCGATGAACTTATTGTATGGAACAGCTGTTTTTTTCGTGAATTCCAACAGAAGTTTTAATTGGTATTGCTTTTGTTTTTATGTACTAAAGCTACCTTTGAAAGATTATGAGTTATTCACCAATAACCCTGTATAGCTAGAAATAAGATGAAAAGTTATGACAAAGATTATGAGAATGATGATATATGACAGACCATGTTTGCGAGCGAGATACACCTACGATATGTAATAATTTCTCATAATAAAAACCTCGTTAGCTAAAAAATAAGCACACACTTAAATAAATATATGAGAATGAACATCTTTTCTTTTTATTGGGTTTTTAGATCATATCCTAACAATCAATGTTTTCACCAGAAAATTGTGATTGTGCCAGTATTCTGTGATTGTGCACAGAAAAATATTCAAACTTTACCAATAGAAGTCTAAGAATGAACTTATTTTTACTATCTACATTTTTTGCCAAAACTCATTTGAATCTTATTGTATAAAAAATCAGTATAATATAAAGTTTTCTATTAACTTTTATATTCGGCTTTTAAGAAGTATAAAAATGTAAATGTGTGTGTGTGTACTGTGTAGATCACGTAAAAATGTCTAGATTACTAAGATGGAGTTATAATATATGGAATAACAAATCCAGCAGCCAAAAAAGTATCCATTGAAAGTTTTAATTTAGAAAAATATAACTTATGTTGGAAAGAGGACATCTAAAAAAACATTTAGGTAAATGCTTCGTTTAGAATTGCTGTCCTAGTGTACCTACTTAACTCCTGATATTTTAATTTGTTATCACACTTATTTACTCACTATTAACACAGCCTAGTCCTAATTAAGCCAAATACATGTGTAATGTAAACATGCCCCATCTCGCGAGTACACAAGTTCCGGTGTCGCGGCGCCGGAAGGAAGTCGAGTTTCCGATACTACTGCTACTTCATAGGGATTGTATTTAAATGACTGAACATGAATACAAATAATGTATGTTTTTGTGCATTTCTCTTCTAGTGATGTGACTATAAACAAGTTGATTAATTATCATTTAACATGGTCAGATGAGAACCGTGCCACACGGAAGAGTGCGAACCTGATGGTAAGCGGCAGAGTAGATAGAGGACGCCTTGGAATGACACTTAGATGAACTGTGTGAATGCGGATATGTGTGCGAGAGGAGTGAATGCGGAGATGATGATAGAGAAAAATGGAAATGAGAAACATGCTGTGCCTTCTCCACATAGTGGGATAAGGTAAAGAAAAATAAAGATTTAAGTTTAACACAGCCTAGTCCTAATTAGCCCAAGTACCTACTTGTGTAATATAAACATGTC
Organism: Macaria liturata; assembly: GCA_964023185.1. Lineage (NCBI taxonomy): Eukaryota > Metazoa > Arthropoda > Insecta > Lepidoptera > Geometridae > Macaria > Macaria liturata. Next base: position 7,653,991 of record OZ026812.1, on the reverse strand, counting down.
TCATCTCGCGAGAACACAAATCCCGGTGTCGCGGCGCCGGAAGGAAGTCGAGTTTCCGATACCACTGCTTCTTCATAGGGATTGTAGGTATATAAATAGCTGGAGATGGATTCAAATGGGATAGATTATATAAAATGATGTTAAGTTATGTGGTAAGGTTTTGTCACTTTACTATGTATGTATATATTTCCTTTCTCAATTTAATACCACAGTTTGCTCAGCCACGGACACTTCGAATTGTAAACTTGACCGTTTAGTGTTATTTTAAGTTTTCTATTTTAACAAACAGAACTACTTTTGGAAAGTTAGAATTCAAGAGCCCGTGTCTCCTGACCTTCGCGTCAAACATTCATGAAGTCACAACTATTTGGAAGTCGATATCTTAAAAAGCAATCGCATACCTATAGGTATGTTTAGTAGGAATAAACATGTTCTTATTTATTAGACACAACAATTAAAATGGTTGGTGGTTGACCGGGGGTCAAACTTATGCTTGACCAGTTTTTTTACGTGAGGAGATCACGTTTGTTGTTTTTATATTATTGCTAAAAAATTACGTTTGTTGCATGGAAGTCTGTGTCGTTAATTTTGATCGAACATCACCTTAAGTTCTTCGTTTAACCATTATATTATGCATTCATAAAAACATATAAAAATACATAAACAGCCGCAAATCAGCACTGGCAAATTCTAATGACCCCATTCAATATGCGAATTTGTTGATTGTGGGATTGTTTAGCTCAGACGACTGGACAAATTGCGCTTTTAAATATTATAAGTGGGCTCTACGTATTTGAATATCTTGCTTACAAATTAACATATAATATTTATCTGAAAACTATTTTTTTATGAAGTAACATTACAAGGTACGTACTTACTGTAAATTTTATTTTTTATTCTCATTCACCAGAAAAAAGATCTTCATAACATTTGATAGTCAACGAAACAGCGTTTGCCACTTTTATTCAGGCACTGAAAGGCCCACTAACCCACCGGCCCTTTACTCTCCATAGATAATAAAATTCCATTGAATCATACTGTATCCACATCACGCAAGCTTTTTATTTGCGGCACTGATCTCTAAACAAACATCTTACGGAGGAAGGTAAAATACTGCCCCGTCTCGGCTTTTACGGGAGGTAACGAGATTCCAGGGAAGGTAAAAAGTAAGCCTTTACTAAAAACACAGGGCCATAAATAGATTAAAGTCAGAAAATACATCTATTGCCGTCTCGGGAGCACATCGTAATAGATTTGGCATATAAGGTTAAAGGTGGTCGGAGCCAAGGAAGATTACTTATGTGTATGTTGGGGATTGGATGTGAATGAACATTATGTGGAAGTTGTGTTTCAATCTATGAAATTGATTTTGGTACCATGATTATGTTACTGTTTTATAAGATATCTTTTTTTCTATGAAATGATTTGGTTATTGTCTAGATGGTATTTTAAATGAATATCTATGCATAACATTAGCAGCTCAGTACATACGGCATTTTGTATCTATTTTTTGTAATACGCTTGCTTAGAAGAAACACAGTCACACTCACCTCGAGGATCAATATATTGTATTATGTAAGGGACATTTTATAAACACAAATCAATATAAGTAGATATAAACTACAAATTACACAAGTAAATGTAATATTTCGTATTATATGAATAGCAGAAACCGCAAGACGTGTTTACTCTTATTCTATTTATACTAATACTATAATATTATAAAGCTGAAGTGTTTGTTTGTTTGTTTGAACGCGCTAATCTCAAGAACTACTGGTGCGAATTGAAAAAATATTTTTGTGTTTAATAGACCGTATATCGAGAAAGGCTTTAGGCTATATAACAACTGCAACTACTAGGAGCGAAGAAACAATGGAAAATGTAAAAAAAAACGGGGAAAATTATTCATCTTTGATAGCTTCGTTGCGTGCGCTGCGAAAACGGTTCAAGATATCAATAAAATATGTATTTTAGAATTATTCCTCTTGAAATGATCTAGCAAGAAGTCCGCGACAGTATCTGTTTATGTTTTAGATTAATAATAATAATAAATAATAAATATTCCGGGACATTGCACACAGCGCCATCTAGCCCCACACTAAGCAAACGCTTGTGTCGTGGGAACTAGATAACGGATATAATACTTATATACTTTTCTTTTGTAAATACATACTTAATATACATACAAACGACCAGACTCAACACAAGTAATTACAAATTTTAATACGCATAACTACTTGTGTCATGCGGGAATCGAACCTGCAACCCCTAGATTAGAAGGCAGAGCCACTACCAACTAAGCTAACAGAGCAGTCAAACAGATTATTGTCAGATTAACTCACTACAACCGTTTTTATGATAATAACTATTCCACCGGACGAAGTCGCTGGCACAGCTAGTAGTAGATAATAATCTGAGTGAATTCACGTCACATTATATTATCATTAATTTGCCCGACCATATCTAACAACATTTGACACAGTAAATTGCTACCAGACTCCTAGGTATTCTCGAAAATCGTTTTCTGTTAGCAATAAACTCTACATGTATTAGACGATATTTCTATTAGAATATGAAATGTTACAAGCACAAGAAATTTTGGGTCGTATGTATCAGTTAGTATTGTTTATTTGAACGGTTTTAAGACATGGAATCACAGAACATTTATATCAGTAGGTACAACGAGTATGAAGTCTTATACTTTGGTAAACGTGAGTTTACTATGACAGTATTGTAGAATGCGTGTTAGTTTTATTTTATCTAGTTTATAAACACACTTAAAAGTAAAAGGAATTTATATACAATAGATTCAAAAAATCTATTAATGCTTTGTAAATTAATTGCAATCGGTACCGCAGCTGTGAACATGATAATAAAGTAACGCTCACACTAAAATAATTACGGAAATGTTAACGTAACAGCGAAGCGTATTCGTTAAATTGAGAGGGTTTAAACCAGTTTAAGCCCTGGTCCAGTTAAATCTTTACTGCAAGCTACTGGATCATTTAAGCAGCTAACGCTGTTAGTTATGGGCGATTTGGAGCCGCAAGTAGATTACGGTTAACAGCTTTAGAGAATAATATTTTAGAACCGGGGCATGAATTAGATTTCCGGGTTTTTATTATAATGCCCCAAGCCAGAGGCCCTTAGGACGGATTTATTAAACTCACAAAATCAGAGTTGGTCCCTCTCATTTGATAAGAAGAAGATTACAATACCCTTTAAAACTTTGGAGTTGAAATGAAAAATGCCGATAGTCATGCCAACCGCAAGCTGGGTTGGGTATATAGAGAGTCGGAAAGTCCGAAAACTTGGACAATGTCTGATGGGAAGTGAACCGAAGGGCATGCCTTTATTGACATATATAAAATATTGGACTGGTTTAAGAGAAATATTTTATGGCCACTCATCGCACATTCAGTTTCTAACAACCTGAATTTGTGTTTTCTTTTGGTAACTCGTCTTGCAACAATGCTAATCTAAATCTTTAATTTTCTTCCTTTTTATTTTCCTTATCCCAAGAATGCAAAGCCGGCGCGGCATGTTTAAAAAATGCATTGTTTCAGCAACAAATGATCACTTAATACACTAAGTTTAATTTTGTGTGTATTTTTTGTGAATATCTCTTTGTGTGTTGTAGTATTTTAGTGAAGTAACTGTCAATATTTAAGACTTATATTTTATTAGCTTTATTATTTTTTATATAATTGTTAAATTTGATTTTACTTGTTTTATGTATTGTTATTGTTGATCAATAATACATAATTTTGTAAAAATATATAAGAAAGACCCTTTATTCCCTATACTATGTCTGTGTGAGCCATGACGTCGGCACGCATCGTTGGTCTCAGCTCCAGTGGAGTAGAACCGGGTAGATTGCCCCGCGCGGCGCCCCGACTACTCGACCGCAGACTGAAACCTTAAACCTCGCCTGCCTAAGTACCTGCAACATAATGTATAAGAGAGACGCCTATCTTCATAGCTTTTAAAATTGATCTGTGACCGATGTTCTAAATGGGCGGCTTACTGTTTGACCAAAAAAATAATTTGAATAGTTTGTACGAGTTGTTCAACAACTCTTTAGCATCGAGTCTGATTACGTGGCCATGACAATAGCTACCAGCCATTTTCATAAAATTTGTTTTAAACTGTATTTAATACAGAGTGACGAGATCGGCAAGATTTAGGAAAGCCTGGAGCGTTTTTTTACTTGTTCAAGTTTCAGTATCACCCAGAATTTTGAAATTCCTTATAACTGTGTGTAAGGCACTATGTCGAATGCCAAACCAAATTTTAGCGGAAACATTGCGGTGGTTGTACATGAACAACTTTACCGATAGGCGAAGGAATATCTGACAAAACTGAATTAGATACCTGGTTTCTCTTATTAAGTGAATAATGTGGCATATAAATATCGGATTTCTCGTCATAGAGATGCGTCTATTACACGTCATTGGTCGCCAGCCGGCCCCGATCCTACCTAATCGCTTACAGTATTGGCTTTTAACAGAAACTCAAACATTCTAAATGAAAATCTATCGAGTCGGTCAAGGGCACCGACGGGTGATATTGGGAAGCCACTCGTGTTATCACGTCACCGATAGACTAATTGATTGATGCTCCGATGCATTCCCTTCCACGAAGTGCCTAAAACATTTTCGGTGCCTTTTTATATTGTTATCGTTGATGGTGCTAACGGCTAACATTTTTATTTTAGTTTTCATACACGTGAAATAAATGGATCTCGTCAAATAAGTATGTGCAAAAGTGTTTATTTTATTAGTACGTCCTTTTTTGTTGTTTTTCTATTTAGTAATTGATAATCGTAGAAGTAGGTAGATAGAGATCGTAAAGTATTAGAAAAATGTGTCAAAGATTATACAAACAAGGTACGTAGGTAGTAAAAGCCTGTCAATTACGTTGTTACATACTGGCAATGTCTCTTTTGGTATTACTTGTATGACAATAGACACATACTGTCAGACAGATTATCTACGTTCTACGTTTAATTGTTCACAATGTTACAGCTTGTAAGGGCTTGTCATTCTACCGTCTTTACAGAGATGACATCCATTTATTTTCACTAAAATCCTTGAGTACAGGACTACTAATTACTAAACAGACGTTGACTTCATTCATGATCATCATCATTTGCAGCCTGTTTTGCCCCACATTTAGGAATCTCTTTTGAGTCGTATTTCCTCATGACTGAAAGTCGTCACTCCCCCGCAGAATTAATTCTTTAGGGAAGTTATTTTGGGCAGATACATGCGCCCAGGTCCTTCCACGTAAGACACATATCCTCGGATATTGTGGTCCTCACACATATCGGTTTCCTCACGATGTTTTCTTTCACCGCTAAGCGAGTGCAAATCCACACACAACTTGAAAATACAAGTCATTGGTGTAGGGCTGGACATCTGGGAATAGATGTCTCTCTTTTCATAGCAGTCATCTCGATCCTGACTAAACAAAAACTAATAAATTATTTAAAAAAAAAAAACGGTGCACCAACTAGTGTTGTTTTATTTTTGGAAAGAGTTAGGTCACAATTTAATTAAAACTTTTAGATACACGTCACTTTAATACCGTACGCCAATTTCATTGTCGACAGGCTCAAAAACCTAATCTCGGGCTTAATTTGGGTCGGTGTTGTGCCAAATTAACCCGAGCCAGGCTCCTGTCTGGCTCCAAGTAATGGAGCCTATGTGTCAACGCAAGCTGCTCCCACACTGCTCCGGCCAAGTTGTACCGAAACTTCTTAAATACTAGCCTTATATTGTATAATGCATTGTGTAGGTAAGTACTAACGATGCTCTGGTTTTCCTGGCGTGTATATTCTACAAGCGTTGCTTTTGCACATATTATCATACAATACCATATAATTTAGTTTTAAACACATATCTTGGAAAGATTATTTTAAAAATAAGTTTTATTGCAATATCCAAGGTTCTTTCAGGGAAACTAATTGTAATGTTGGTAATGAGTAATTAAATATATAAACAGCGTAATATAGAATGATTACCTATTATGAGTACTAAGTTATTCATTCTGTAATTATTCATATATAAAAGACAGGTTTCTAGATTCAATAAATTACAATAGACTCACTATAAAAAGCTCGTTATTATTTTACAACAAACTTATATAGGTAATAAAAAAAACTCTAACCACCACAGCGAAAAATATGCATAAACCTTTGAGGTTTATGCTTTGTTCTCATGACTATATTTATTTGAGTATTTAGAGTCAACCACATTTTCATAGTATGTTCCCTTCTAGGGGGCTAGTTTGCCTAACTTTTAGTGTTTACTATTTCACAGGTTCGAATCAAGGCTATTGCCCAAGACATTGGCTAAAGAGAGTCTTCAGAACAATTGTGGGTACAGTACAGGTAACATTTGATAATAACATTTAATATAGCACATAACCGTACGGATAATTCACACTTCACAGATAAGGTAGAGGGAGTCAAAACTGTACCTACTTTAGGGACCCAGAAAGTTTCAAGTCCGCAGATATAATAAACAAAAGACAGCGACAATGGATACTATTAGAATAACATCCATATATTCCAAACCGTGGCCGTCTTTTTATCTTCTGCCGGTCGTGATTATTTTCGCTCATTCATAATTTTCCATATCTATTCTAAATATATAAAACTCAAAGGTGACTGACTGACTGACTGACTGACTGACTGACTGACTGATATAGTGATCTATCATCGCACAGCCCAAACCACTGGACGGATTGGGCTGAAATTTGGCATGCAGATAGATGTTATGACGTAGGCATCCGCTAAGAAAGGATTTTTGAAAAAAATATATAAAACCCAAAGGTGACTGACTGACTGACTGGAGGATATAGTGATCTATCAACGCACAGCCCAAACCACTGGACGGATTGGGCTGAAATTTGGCATGCAGATAGATGTTATGACGTAGGCATCCGCTAAGAAAGGATTTTTGGAAAAAATATATAAAACCCAAAGGTGACTGACTGACTGACTGACTGATATAGTGATCTAACAACGCACAGCCCAAACCACTGGACGGATTGGGCTGAAATTTGGCATGCAGATAGATGTTATGACGTAGGCATCCGCTAAGAAAGGATTTTTGGAAATACCACTTTTAAAGGTGAAGTAGGGGATGCAAGTTCAACTTCTTAATGCGAGCGAAGCCGCGAGCACCCACTAGTCTAGAATATATTCTAAAATAATGATTTATCTATAGCATATAGCATTAGGCATATCATATAGGGTATAGGTATATCATATATAATACATGCTATCAAATGTTTTACCCAAACTTGAAAACTCACAGATCAGCTTACACTAAGCCCGCTCAACATCATATTGTTTATGACGCCCTAAAAAGCAAACAATGTTGGTCGCAAATAGCGTTTCTCACTTTGGCTGGGATTAGTACATGTACCTACGAGTATATGGGGCTCAAGCAATGTCGCAGTAGGAAAGATTATGTGAGGGGAAAAGGATTTCGGTGTAACCGAAATTTGATAAACTGGTTAGCACAGTTACTGATTGCGGAAAAACTATTTTTATTGCTATATTAAATATAATAAAAGTAAGATATTTTGATGACAGCTTTCCATCATATTAATGGTTTCAATATTTATTAGTTATTTACAAAATTTATAATGTGTGTACAATATACATATGTATGTAATTACGATTGCGAATTTAGTTATACGTAGTTAGTTTTAGTAAAACAAAACATTTTCTTTTACGTTTTTTTACATAATGCGGGTTGTAATAAAACGCAAACCTACATAAAAATACACACTCGGACTAGAAATCTTTCTTAATATCCTATTTTATTCGAGCAAATAATTATTTTGCGTGAATTCTACATTTGAGTCACCCAAATATCGTCAGCTAATCACAGGGCAGGACTTTCTGTCAAGGCTGTTGTAATTGGCTAGCGAAATGTAGATCAAATATGTGAGAGTTTCATATTTTTTTCAGACATACACACTGAAATGGCCTTAATTTCAAGTCGATTACTGTTGGTAAGTTTATTACAAAATATCATATGTATACATGAAAATTGACGGTTACACCAATATAGTTTTTCAATTTATATCCAATACAAAACCTGCAAAATAAATTCGGAATTCACAAAACTAATAGTTTTGGGTAAATATTTATATTTGCTGGTATAAGATAAAAACAAATGGCCGATTGTTGATTGATTACAACCACAGTTTATGTAGGTAAACTAATAAGCCTACAAAACATATTGTACATATGTGTGTACATGTACTACTTATGTAAAAAAATGTTAACTACTGGTTAAGAGAGAGAGGAGAGAGAGGAGAGAGAGGAGAGAGAGGAGGAGGACAGAGGAGGAGAGAGAGAGAGGAGAGAGAGAGGAGAGAAGAGGAGAGGAGCTTTGTTGACCCAAGTGAAAGACAAAATTCCCGACCTTTATAATTTCCTTTGGCAATGCTACGGTAAGTCATCGAAATTGGTTTACAAAAACTATGTTATGGATTCTTCAGTTGGTTGTCAACAAGGTGACCCTCTTGGACCGGCCATTTTTAGCCTGGCCATACATCCCATAATTCAACGTCTCAAGTCCAAACTTAATGTTTGGTACTTGGATGACGGAACTTTGGGAGGTGACGTGAACACCGTCCTCGATGATTTCAAAATTTTGGTAGACGAATTTCGTCATGTTGGTCTCGAATTAAATTCAAAAAAGTGCGAACTGTTTGTTTGCGATTCATGTTCGGACAAGGATTCAGTCATATCTAAATTCAATGATTTGGCACCGGGTATTTCTATTCTAGACAAAAGTTCACTTCGCCTTCTTGGTTCACCGATTCTAGATGAGTCGTTTTCTCTTTTCGTAGAGGACAAAATTCAAAATTTCAGGGACACTTCAGGCCGTCTGCTCAAAATTAACGCCCATATGGCTTTTACCATTATCAAATATTGTTTGTTTGTTCCAAAATTCACCTACTATTTACGATGTTGTCCATTGTGGCAACACAATGGGCTCCTTTCGAGCTTAGACAACATCGTAAAGGACACACTAGTTTCGGTTTTGAATGTGGACATGGATGACAGGACATGGTCGCAAGCTTCCTTACCTGTACGGCTAGGAGGTTTGGGTGTCCGCAAAATTTCAAGTGTTGCTTTACCAGCATTTTTGGCTTCTGTCCACGGTACTTACGAATTGGTCCAAAAAATCCTCGCACCCGCTTTAGGCCCGTCTGGCGTAGTTGTAGTTGCGCATACGGACGAAGCTAAAAATGCTTGGCGCCTGGCCTGTCCGAACACCGATTTCCCTACAACACCTCGTTCCCAGAGACTGTGGGATCGGCCGATCAGCGAACTAGCACGGAAATCACTTCTTGATACGTGTACTAGTTTCGCGGATCGCGCCCGTATCCTTGCGGTCAGTGTGTGGGAATCCGGTCTTTGGTTGCAGGCCATGCCTTCTTTTAATACAGGAAACCTTTTAGACCCGACAGCTTTTCGACTCGCGGTTAGTTTGCGTTTGGGTGCGAGGAGCTGTGAGCCGCATCGCTGCCAGTGTGGTACTGATGTCGACCAGCTCGGGCACCACGGCCTCTCATGTTCGAGGAGTGCTGGTAGAATTAGCCGCCACGCTAGTCTGAACAACATCATTCGCCGGGCTTTTTCCACTGCCAATGTTGCAGCTATGCTCGAACCGAGCGGCCTAGCACGTGACGATGGAAAAAGACCTGACGGTATGACTCTTGTGCCCTGGAAGTTGGGTCGGCCCCTTGTGTGGGACGCAACTTGCGTCGACACATTGGCGCCGTCTCATCTGTCTTTGACACGGTGTCGGGCTGGAGCGGCGGCTATTATTGCCGAGCATCACAAGAGACGCAAATATGCTAACCTCGGCCGAGGTTACATATTTGAGCCTTTTGGAGTCGAGACTTTGGGGCCGTGGGGTCCGGGAGCCCATACTATTTTCCAAAACCTCTCGGAGCGCTTGGTTGACGCGACGCATGACCAAAATGCTGGCCTTTTTCTGGCTCAACGTATCAGCATTGCCATCCAGCGTGGTAATGCGGCCAGTATGCTGGGCACGCTGCCCTCTGGTAGTGGGCTGGAGCACTTAGATTATCTTTAGGCTTTTCTAAAGATTTTCTAAGTGCCCCTATTTGTAGTAGTTAGAAGTAGTATGTTTAGTTTTTCTTCCCTTGTTTTTATATTTTATTATTGTAAATAAAGATCTAACTGGTTAAAGCTTCTAAATGTTATTATGAAAAAGTTTGAGTTGGTTTTTCTTATTATTGTCATAGCATATTAGTGAGAATGATGATAAAATTAGTGAATTACCTGCTTAGCAAGTTGAACGTAAAAAAGAAAAGTTAACATAATGATTCCAGTTAGGTAAATCATTGTTAATTAACATGTTTTTTCTAAAATTTTTCTTCATGTATTCGTTTAAAATATCTTCCTCGTTACATCATGACTTATGGATTGCCGTTTCCTTTCATCAAATCTGTTTACCGAGCTCAAAATATTATTTTTTATTACATTATACGCATTTAAAATTTACGAGCCTTAAAATTTGGGTGTAAAATATTAATCATATTTTATCTCACATCACTCTGTAGTGTCACTTGAAAGGTCCCGAGAAAATTAATGCCATTTCCATTTGAATCGTAACTAAATTAGCCATGAAAGACAATTTAAACCAGAAACATCTCATTACCGAATTCCCACCGTATATTAATAGCTTCGAAAATAATATGTCCAACGTTTATAAATCTGGAGTATCACGATACACATGGTCTGACCAATATTTTTCTTCTAACTTTATAAATTTAATTTAAATTTTGATCTAAATGTTGTAAACATTGCACCGATATTTTTTTAGTAAGCGAGTATGTATAATAACTTAAAAAGATTAAATACATGAAAAGGTTTATGACTAAACTAGTGGATGCTCGCGGCTTCGCTCGCATTAAGAAGTAAAACTTGCATCCCCTGTTTCACCCCTTTAAAAGCGGCTTTTCCAAAAATCCTTTCTTAGCGGATGCCTACGTCATAACATCTACCTGCATGCCAAATTTCAGCCCGATCCGTCCAGTGGTTTGGGCTGTGCATTGACAGATCACTATATCAGTCAGTCAGTCAGTCACGTTTGAATTTTATATATTTAGATATCCAGTCAAGTTCAATGATATAGACATATGTTAATAGATTTCATTGGTATCTTAATATTGGACGGTTTGACTGTTTTTTTTTTTAATATTAGTCATCTCATATCAGGTTTTTTGTTTTGTTTCGAAGATGTGTCTATAGGATGTTAAGTCGTTGGATGCTAGTAGGTGGTATTACTCTAGACATGAAAGAGGTTGGTTTCATATTATTTAAAGCTTTTATTTTTATTTATGATGAGTATATATACCAGTGTTAGTTGCATTATAGTTATCACGATATAAAAATGTAAATTGATAATTAAATTGTGTGAATTTATGCAAAATCATGTGGTGTGAATTTAGAATTGATTATTTGGTATTCAAACAATGGGAAAGGACTAGAATGAATGTTTTTGCAGTTTTAATATCAGAATTAATAAATTATTATAAATTCAAATTGTTTATTGACAAGAAACTCAGTCTATTACGTACATTCTTGAGGTACACAGTTTTCCAGGCGCTGTGAAGTATCAGGTACGTGTGATAACCCTGAAAACTAGCACTAGTCACTCCAGTGTCTGCTTTTCACCCTGACGCACCCTGGTTCCAATCCGGCCCTACACCAATGTATTTTCAAGTTAATTGTGGAATTGCACTCGCTAAGCGAATATTTATTTATATTTATCCTAACTAATGAATTCTGCGGGGGAGTCACAACCCTCAGTCATGAGGAAATACGACTCAAACAGAGAGGTGCATACTGCACTTTAAACATAGGTCCGTATTAGAGTAGTGAAGTCTAATGTCTGGTCACGGTTAAATTTTTAACTACCTGCCAAACTGTTAAAACTGCACAGTTTTTTTAAAGTTGGGCGGTCGAAAATAAATTGATGTTGATGAAGTTTAAGAACCTCTTGTTCTTAAACTTCATCAACATCAATTTCAACAAATTTCTTTGTGTATTTCTAGTTTTCTAAGGTGTGATTTGTCAGCTGTCCCATGTATGCAGTAACTTAATATGGATTGAGCTAGTGCATAGTAAATCTTTCTGAGACAACCAAAAGCCATTACGTGGTGTAATCGTTTAAAAGTGAGAATTAGCTTTCTTCTAATATTAATAACTAGCTAGTGCGCGCGACTTCGTCCGCGTAGAATAGATATTACCATAAAAACGGTTCTAGTGAGTTAATCTAAAAAGATAGACATATACTGTTGCGGACATTTTGTTAGATCATTTCAAGAGGAATAATTCTTTCATACATATTTTTTTGATATCATGAACCGTTTTCGCAGCGCACGCAACGGAAGCCCTCAAAGATGAATAATTTTCCCCGTTTTTTCCACATTTTCCATTATTTCTTCGCTCCTATTAGTTGCAGCGTGATGTTATATAGCCTAAAGCCTTTTCGCGATAAATGGTCTATTCAACACAAAAATATTTTTTCAATTCGCACCAGTAGTTCTTGAGATTAGCGCGTTCAAACAAACAAACTCTTCAGCTTTATAATATTAGTATAGATAATAAATAAAATGCATAATATTACTTATACAATCCTCAAAAGATCAGTCAACATCCGATAAAAATCCACAGAAAGAGAAACATTTTAGAAGCCAAATAGAATTTTCTATGCGGCTGATCACAGAGGAGGAAAAACGTGAAAAGCTCTGATAAAGAGCAAATCCGGACAAACCTCGGTGAAGAATCGCTGAATTTACGGAAATCATCGGCTTTGATGCAATGAAACTTGGAAACTTTACAATACAAAAAGCCAAAGTTTGCCTGGAAGAGATCGCTTTCAGCGACAAGGCCGCCGCTTTAGGCAATAGTTAAGATATTATTTGTTTTATGTACTGTTTTTAATATGTGTCAAAAATAAAGAGTCAATCTGTCTATTCATCTACTATAATAATCTGTATACAAAAGAGGTACTTATTGTATGTACACATAATACATATCTCAAATCTATACTAAGACTATTACATGAGCCATGTCTGAGGCCCTTAGGGCGGCTTGATAAACTCTCGACACCAGAGTTGGCCACTCTCATTCGATAAGAAGAAGACTAAGACACTCATCCGGTCCTTTGTATTATTCCTACAAATAATAAATCAATGTGACGCACAGTTCCACTGAGACTTTCAATCGGAATAAATCAATCAGCTCTGTATATCAACCAGTCAGATAGATGACAGATCAATAGCTCTTTAGAAGCAAGTGATTTGGGCGCTCACAAAGAGATATTAAACATTACGGAATTAATGTTAATTCCACCGTGTCGCTTACACAAAATGTAACAAAAGAAGAAATCAATATCGAATCAATGATGTTTCATACTTTGATGTAGCTCCCTTAAGCTTTACAAAATTGTCATTTTACATCGGAATAATATCGATGGTTTCAATAAAGAGAGCTCGGAAGCGGTGCGCTCTTAAAAGGCTTTTTGCTTCAGGTATTGCTGTTTTGTTCAATAAGCTGAAGCCTTTCTCGTTTCAGTTTTTATTTCAGCAAGATTTAATGAAAAAGCTTGCATTTTACTCGTTTAAATTTTATGCAAGGAAGTTACCCGGAGCCACGTAATCTTAATAACTCGTCGTAACAAAAAGGGTTACGTTTTTTGTGAAACAAAGTAAAGTAAATAAGCAAAGTTGGATGAGCTCGCTAATTCTACGTACTCGGATATATTGAAATAGAGACAACCAAGTTTTGGTTTAATTTAATAGACTTGTTCAGTCATCCAACGTTTCAGGAACGCCTATTGACAAGCTAAATAGATTGTTTCAAAACAGACAAATCACAAGGTTTACGCCCCTTATCTTTAGCTAGGGGTTATAAACGTTTTACTAGCATTGTGCCGGCGTATTTTGCTTCCAATGTTGTCTCAGTTTTGTAGCAAGAAATTCAGTAAGATGTAGATAATAAGTTCTAAAGGCTTATAAATAAAGGGTTAGATATTAGGGCTACAAAGCGGGCGCAGTATTAAAAGAAGTGGTTTTATTATAGTATCCACTATAATGGATAAACATTACGACATAAACAAGAAGGATAATAATTAACCTGGATAATAAAACTTTCCGATGACCACGGGCTCAAAAGTTACCTATATCCTATTAATCAAATTATTTAAAGTAAACAACGATATTTTACCGTGACTAAAACTGAAAACAAAACTTTATCCGTGCCTGGACTTTGTTTTTTCCTCGATGGATAGAAATCCGGCCGTGAATTAATTCCGTTTACACCCAACCCGCTTTGGGGCTTAAAATTTCAATTTGGTTTGTATCGGAAGCGCTTCCGGTTTGAATGCAGAGTACGGAGGGTTTAGATCGGACAGCGACAACACGAAGCTACTATCAAAATGAACTTTTATTAGGGTCCTGAGGTTTCCTCACTTTAAAAATGCAAGAAATGATGTTGATGAAAGTATCGTGTGGTTCCGTTATTAACATACCTATGTAAACTAAATAACTTTACAAAGCTAACGTGCCTATGTATTTGTCTGTGTGTTACATATACATCATCATATATATAGGTATATGTACATCAAATTTTACATAAAATTTATCGAGCTGTCAACCGTTATAGTCAAATATAACGTGAGACCAGGGAAAACCTGTTTGAACAGGTAAGAAACAAATCTGCATAATAATTATGCCAATTGATACACACACACACACAAACATATGCACATACTATATAACTCGTACTTAAAAAAGATAACCAAAATATTCACTGTACCTACTAAACATGACATGTCAAGCTAATTCTCGGCATAATTTTCAATTCAGCCGGTTGTTATTATACTTAAATTTAACAAAAATATTATTTGAATATCAACCATAACACTGTAACATAAATGGACAGAGAAATTCAAGGCATTGAGTACACAAATATTAGATTGTTCGTAGCTTGGTTCAGTTATCTGACTTCCACATCGGTGGCTGGTGTTCGGACGCAGCTGGGGCAGGGTGGCCATTTCCTCTCGCAAACATGCTGAAATGGCAATGTTCTGCCTTTAGATACTGTAAAGGCACATGCATACATATATACCCTGGAGTATATGTAAAGGCCAGGGAAAACACCTATAGATTGTATAGCGATGTGATAAAGGGTAATCCTAAGGCGAAAAGGGACCAATGTACTTTACATTTTGGTTCAACCAAAACATTTTTTTAAGAAATAGGTTGTAATTTTGCAATATCAGGATTCATATTTAAACTATTCTTGTGTTTTATTTACTAAGATGGGTTTGCACTTGACCATAGTTTGCCTGATGGTAAGCAAAGGCTATGGTTTTTTATATGGTTCAAAATGGTTTGGTTTTATTGGCTATACTGACTTAAATCTGTTCATAATTTGAAAATCAAATACTTATAAACAGCAAAAATACTTACATTATCAGTTTATAATAGTGACATTTATACATATGTGTAGGTAGAAAAATTGCCACTAATATCCTTCATTCCGAAAAGCTGGCAATAACATCCCACACTACGCCATCTTGTGAGGATATGTAAATTCACAATATCGACATGTAAATGCTAACCCCTGTACTAAGGTGTGTATCCGAACAGACCATCTGGTCCTCAATAGAGGTCCCAGAATAGAAAGCGACACTACAGCAGGCCCAAAACTAATTTACATTCAAATATTGTATACTATTCAATAGTAACATTAGTTATTCTATTGCCGTTCCTAATTTAATTGCAAATGTTACTTCTGCCCTACGAATATTTACTAACACTATGGAAACCTAGCTGAGCCAAAAAAGTATTTCCACAAAAAGGACAAACATCACCAAGGCAGTTAACAATCTTGTGGAATATCATATCAGTTAGTAGGCGGGGCTTTACCCTTTACAGATCAACTGCAATCGAGCATTCGGCAGCGTTCAACAATTTCTATAATTGTAATCAATCACGTTCAAGCTTGGTGTGCAACTGATGTGTGGAAGAGAGACGAAATGTGGAAGCATTTTCGACGTGACATTAGTAAGGTGTTACCATTCTATGGTATAATTTTATTCGCAGCTTCTATCCTACAATATATGTAGATACATATGTACATGTTCAGTCAGATGTTATTTCAGTAAATTGACTTTCATCATCAATACTAAAAGCCTCCCTTATGATAAATATGATGATATTACGAATGATTTATTTGCAATCTTCCCTTACTTGAAAGCTTTTTTGTTCGCGCGAGGTAAGTTGGTAGAAATATGAGTTGTTGGGTGAAAAGATATATTACTTACTTCGAGTGTTTATTGATCAGAAATGAATGATGTTGGAGTTATTTCCGGTTAATGATAATAGAATTTGGTACAAGAAATTGATAATTACAAGTATTTTTTTTTTCAAACCATGTTTGTTTATTATGAGTTAAGTAATTTATTAAGCGCTAAACCCGCACTATGGTTGTTTAACTTAAACTGTTATTGGAAAATGAGCGAAAATAATCACGACCGGCAGGATTCAAACCTACGTATTTCCGATCACCGGAATGCCTTAACCAACTAGGCTACGGTCTACTAACTGCCAGGCGCGAAAATTATTATTTTCGCTCTGTTTCCTATAACAGTTTATGCTAGTTTATACGCATATGTTAGAATTAATACTTCTTACGAGTATAACCCTAACATAATATTAAGAATGATCTTGCTACCACAAATTTCAGCAGAACTCAATACCTACTTAAAATTTGTAAAAACTAGAGGTTTTATGTGACCTATTTTTTATGTTTATTGTTATATAAATAGATTCGAAACAAGATCTAAAAAAACATCGTAGGTAAATGTACATTGTACACAATAGTACATTGTTACCCGGGGTGAAAGTAACTTATTTAGTCCCGAGACGGGGTTTGGCGCCCGAACGCAGTGAGGGCGCCAATAGTTCGAGGGACTAAATAAGTCTTTAACCCAAGGTAAACACTGTGCTTTTCATTACAAATACGAGGAAAGTAAAAATAAAAACATGAATTAGCTAAAGAAAATATGAGTAATTTTTTTTTACCACCCAAATCAAAACAAATATACCTAAAATCGTATGACGATTTTCCACTGCCGCTTTAGCCTCTTCTCTTATAAAATCAAGCGAAAATTATATCAGAATCAGATGAACTCATTTTATAAGTACAAATCTCTGCTATACGTATAAACAAAAGTTTCAAATCGAAAAAATAAATGAAGATGGCACAATACAAAGTTATGGCCAAAGAAAAAAAATCGAACTACTGCTTTCCCGCCTATTTTGTTTTTTTCTGTGGTCGGCCAGCTATTCATTTTTTTAGCCATTATTTTTTATTTTCATCATTGAAAAAATGGTAAATAATACAAAGTTATGGCCAAAGAAAAAAAATCGAACTACCGCTTTCCCGCCTATTTTGTTTTTTTTTCTGTGGTCGGCCAGCTAGTAATTTTTTTAGCCATTAAGTATTTTTTATTTTCATCATTGAAAAAATGGTAAATATTTTGCCGAAATCTAAGTTATTTTAAAGAAATTGTTGAAACTAAATTATAATAAAGTTATTTAAAAAATATATATTCTGTAAACAATACTTAACTTTAAGTTATTTCAATTTTACATCGTGGCTGTATAAAAAGTTGGAACATGGTTCAATAGATATGTGAAAATGAACATTTTTTTTTTATAATTTGGCAGCTGTCAGTTGAAAGCGATTCTCCCTAGGGATGAAAAGTACTACTTTCAACCCGCTCCTCAGGCAACTTCAGACCTACTTTCAGAGTATGAGTAATGAAAAAGAAAGTTTGCTGTATAGCACTTTAAATTTGCCCGAGTGTTCATGTTTGTATGGGAGCAAATAAAATTAACTTAAGTGTGTACTTTACATCTAGAGACCTTTTAAATTCTGTAAGCATTCAAGGCTCTATCGCTTTGCTGTACAAACGTTTTCCACTCGTGAAGTTTCTTATGAACTACAAAGTTACTACTAAGAAGTGTGTACGAACAACTAAAGTATGTAAATAGGTTTGTAAGTAGACAGCGTAGTAGAAATAAGAAAAACATTATATGGTTTTGAACAAGTGTGTATAAGGAACAAAACATACATACGATACATTAAATTGAAAATGACAGAAAACAGAAAAATATTAAAAGTCTTCTTCTTATCGAATGAGAGTGGCCAACTCTGATGTCGAGAGTCTATCAAGCCGCGGCACCTAAGGACCTCCTCTGATATGCAAAATATTGCAAAAGTAGATTGGTTTGATAACAAATACATACCAAATAAAGTTTATTTAGTATGTGCCTTATGTAATTTAGAGACATATATTTCCCGTTGGTTAATAATATTTCCAAATAGATTTTTTTACGTATAAACGATATATTTAAACAAACAAGATTTCAACAATTTTCAAATTAAATCAGTAAATAAAATAACAGTAACTAAGTTACGAACAAAATGGAAACCGGAAAGACTTCCTGTAATTCTGTTTTCTCTTGTTTACGAGACATCAACGCAAGACGCAGGGATATAAAAGAAGGAAAACACAAAAAAGGTCGTAGGGACTAGAATACATGCACAACACGATTATCTTCAGAGACGGTCCCTTATGTACGCAAATGTGCCCACAACACCGATTATGGCCGGTAGAACTGCGCTGCGGTCCCGACACTACCGTAGTGACAGACTAAATAACCCTACAAACTCCTAACTACTTAGTTTACTCTCAATACAAACCGTTATTTCATTATCGGGTACCGTAATCTGTCTGTGGGGGTTAAATATCACAGTTCTTGTGGTGTTGTACTCAAACCTATCATGCATTATTAGAGGCACTTTTTTGTTTATTTTTGTGATAAGGATTTTTACACGTTACTTTTTGCACAGGACCGTAATTCGCCTGGTGGTGAGCGACCACTGTAGCTTAGGATGGAGCGTGTTTATTACCCAGTACTTCCCAGTAGGAACCGATTCACTCTCGCATTGAATGTGGCGTCTATTATTAGTCGTTGCTGCGCTCGCCTTCATACGTGGCTGGAACGGCATTGTTTGAGGCTCATGCATAAAGCAGCGCTTCACTGAGGACAGTCAGGACACCCTCCTCAATGAATAATAGATCACACACCACGCCCAAACATCCAGCGCCCGCTGAATTTCAGGAACACTTCAAATTCAATTGAAGGATTGTTCACTGTTTGTTTTCCTGTGTGTTTTGTACCGTGTGTCTGAACGAATCAGTGATTATTTGGTCAGTGTATTGTTTCTACTCGAGATTTTGGATCAAGCTTTTGTTTTTCTTTCACGCTGATAATGAATTAAAAAGATTTATAATCACTTAATGATGCAGTCGTACAAATTAATATTGTTTTACTTGATTAGCTTACTTTGCGATTGCGTTAATTAATGGGTAACTTTTTGACATTTAAAATTTCAAACCTTACAGAACGCAAGACATTCCAGCGACAAATTGTTAAAGTTTACCAATTCTGTCTGGTAACATTGGATATTTCAAAGAGCTCTCGCTAAATTAGTATTTCTATACGAACGCTGTATAATTTAGAGATATCGAATATATTTTTAAAATGTAGTAGACGTAGATGTAAGTGGTTTATGTTCTTGTTATATTTAGGTCTCGTTTAAATCGCGAGACATTTACTAAAGATAGACCCGAGAAAGATCTTTTATATTTGAAGTCTCCAAACAGCATTACAGTATTTGTCAATCGTCCATCAGGACATTCCGAGAACTCGGCTTTTGTATCACTTTCCTTTGCAACCAAAACACAATTTGGATAAAACGCAGATCCAGAGAATATAAATTAAATTACCGCGGAGGATCTCGTATAACTGAGACTTTTATTTTTCTTTATTTGTCGGGACTGAAAAGAGTTTATCTTTGGTTTCGAAACATTGGATTGGAGGAGTTAAAAGTATTAGGTATGGTGAACTCGTGAATCTCAAGATTATACTTATTAGTTGAGTTACACAAATTGCGTTTGGCAAAATGTAGATAGCTCGTAACTACGTTAGGTATTTTCGTTGTTGATATTTTAATTGATTTACATTCATTCCTTTGTAAACTATGTAACGAGTAGGAGGTATGATAATAAAATATTTAATATTCGAACTTTCAAAACGAAAAATGACATAGACCACCTCCGATACAATTTAAAAAAAAACTTACATATTAAAATGTTTATTATTATTTATTTAAAACTTTAAGCAAGTTGCAGGACCGGCTTGGCTCCAGGTAGCCAAGGATAGAGAGAGGTGGAAAGCTTTGGAGGAGGCCTTTGTCGACGTACAAGCTGACTAATGTAAATAGTTATTAATAGAATAGATAATAATCAATTGTACCTATATATAATCAATTGTACCTATATATAAACGCAGTAATAAAGGCTTATATTATTTTATTTATTTATTTTTTAATTAAAACTTTAGTTATAAAAAAAATGCTTTGACCCCTATCATGCCCGTACTCGTACATTATTATTATCATAAAAAAACAAACGTTGAAACGAATCTTAAGTTCACCCCATCTTTTTAGACAAAAACAGTTTAGTACGGGTTTTCTATTGTTTCCTGAATTATAATAAATAATGAAGTGCTGTTTATCACGCGACAATCACTTGTCACCTTTCATCGTATTCATATACACACATTATATCGTGCATGTATGTATGTTTATCGATAACGTACCTATTTATCAAGTGATCACCAAAATACTTGATCATTGTCATATTGGTTCAGCACTTCACGTGTGAATTACTAACAATGTTGAGCAAAAGTAAATTAATATGGCTTTGAAACGTAGCTTTTAGGTCACCAAAGCCAAATAACTACTAATAATATTTCAATGTATTCATTACAGTTGCAAAAAATAGATTGATTTAACACACAAAGTAAACAAAAGTTTACACACGGTTCATAAATATTATAAAAGACATTTCGCAAACACTATTAAAAAAAAGTATTTATGTATATGTGCTTTAATAAATGTATTTTCTTTCTTTCTTTTCAATATGTACCTATGTATGTGGGTATCTACCTAATACTGTCTAGGCATATCTTTCAGTCTAGATAGCACAAACACATTCTGAACACATAACAACATGTTCAATGCACAGGTGTTATTTCTTTCGTCAGAACCTTTTCCAATAAACTGTCCGTTAATGCTCTTCAGTATTTATAACATTATAAAAATGTCTATTACAATATATTTCAAATGGTAATGGCCCGGGTTAATGGATTAGGCAGATCTGGCTCGTAACATATATAGTGTAGGAACACTATATTACAGTTATCGAGATAGTTTGAACTTGCTATGACCTGCTACGTCGTTAGTTTTGGCCTAGTTATTATGTAAGTGCAATATGCATTTTGCATACAAACAAAATAAACCTTCATCATCATCATCATCAGCCTGTTATCGCCCACTGCTGAGCATATGCCTCTCTTCTTGTACGCAATTCGTCCCGGTCCTACGCAGATTGAATCCAAATAAATAAATTTACAGTGTTCTAATTTAGTGCTCTTGGCAGAGTAACTAAGATTAAACTGAATTGATTTCTTTATGTCTCCTCTTATTAAATATTTTTGTTATTCGGCAAAGGGCTTGTTCAATAGTAAATCTTGTAGAATTTTGTTGTGAACATTGGTCCTTGAGGAATAAATTCCTTAAATAATATGTTAAATTGTCAGGAAAATATATCAAACATAAGTTTTTTTTTTATATACCTTAGCTACGAGTATGTGTTATTTATAAACATTTCTTCGCTTCAAAAAAGTGTTTGTAAAAACTTATTGAATTAATCTAAATTCTGTGTATTGTAAATGCTTTAATGATGATAATGGCTGGAAGGCATATTTTTTTTAATTAAATACATTTTATCTACTTCTTCCTCTTTTTATCGAATGAGAGTGGCCAATTCTGGTGGCGAGAATTTTCAGACCGCCCATTAACCCATATTATCTACTAATACCAAATGTATGAAGAAACGAATTTAATACCATTTTAAAACAGAATATAATTGTAAAGATTTATAATAATAGTCATAATAGAAATTGAAAACATGCAACGATAAAAATGTCTTACATTATTTTACTTACGTATATTTATATTTACATAATTCACAAAGTGAAAAGAATATTTAATACTAAGCGAGAAAAGCTGCGAGCCAAACGCTAGTTTGTAATATTCGTCCGAAGTGATTCGTGATTATGAGTGATTGTAAAATTAGAAGTGCGTAACATAATTAATCATATCATTATATTTTATATGCTCGTTATTCTGATCAGTATTTCCTTTTACTAAACACATAAAATGTTGCTAATATGCGTCTGACACAATCTTGAAACTTATCCAAGATTACAAATATAGTTACATAGATTTAGACCTACTTATCTACTAAACATAAATATTTACCTAGTTTTTGTGAATGTTACATTGTTAACCCAAAAATGTTATTGATATATGTATGTACATAGAAATAGATATATCGGTTGCAAGCTGTGACATACTTAGAAGATTAATTAGCCTCCGACAGTTGCAAAATCAATGTCAATAAAAGTACAGAAATCATTTCGAAACATCTTAGAATGCGGCGATATTGTTAATATTGCATGTAGGAGTTATTTATAAAAAAAATAAAAATATATTAAAAAAATATTTCATAGTGCAATTTTAGTGAATTCAAAATTCTAAATCTAAGTACTAGACATTCGACGTTGGTGGCAGAAAGTAAGCACCTACACAGTCTTTCCGAAAGACTAGTCATCGTAAACCAAAAGTCCACGTAAACTAAAATTGGTTTAACGTTTTATTTGTAAACAACATTTTCCTTGACTTTGACCGAAGATGATTGATGTTGCCGCAAACATCACTCTATTTGTTTAGGATTTCATAAAAATATTGACGATGGTATCTATCAGCTGACGGACATGAATATTGAGTCATGTTATTCTATAAAAACATAAATAATTCTAAAAAAACATGTTTCATTTACGTACCTATTGCAAGGGTGTGGAGAGATAGTGCATCTGCAAGTGGGCTGGTCTGGCGTGATAGTAGAGTACTACGGCCGTGGGCGACAGACGGGCCGTTTACCCGACACTTCACACGAACAGTCACCAAAACTCGCGGGGCACTATCACGGGAGTGGAAGTCATATGTTCCATAGGAGGAGATTATTCGCGTGCGCGTAGTATGTTTACGGTCGCGGCGCTGGGCGGGCGGCGAGCGGGCGCGAGCGCTGGCGAGCTCCGCGCAACAGATAGTACCGCGGCTGCAAGCGGAGCCGCCAGGGCTCGGCGCGCGCCGTTCCCGCCCGCCAGCCCGCCGACCCCTCTGACGTCACACCTCCCGAAACCCTCCACATCTTGCGGCTAGAGTTTTCCAATCTCATCTTAACGCTCGGGTTCAACGGTTTGGTTGTGGCCACTTGATACACCCTCAGATTATGTTTATATTCAAAGAATAAGCGTAGGGATTCGCCCCGAACTCTGCTCGGAACGAAACTTCTTCAATTTGGGAAAACTCGAGATAACGAAACTTATATGCAGCGTAAGTAGCGGTAGTTTAAAATGTAGCCCGATCCGGCTGAAATAGCTTTTCCAGTAGGATACACTTTACGGCATCTATTATTTTCGCGGAGTCTGGCGCTAGACAATTCGCTTAATGAACTTTTAATGTGATCTTGTTTACTCCCGACGCTTTCAAAGTGAGCGACGTGATCTAATTTGGACGTGGAGCTGTAAAAAGAGTCTGGTTTTAAACTGTCGGCACACGTGGGGTCTAAATTTACTACCTGTGTAGTGTAGCGGGTACAAAGGGGAACAAACAATGGCCGGAGTATTAACAAAGAGCGTGTGTTCGCGACGACGGCGCAATAAGCCGTCTTTGTCAGACGTTTAATCCACTTAACAGTTTGAGCCCTCCGCGACTCTCTTGGCTATTGTCGCCAAAAATATGACTTCCGATGTAGACGTGCCGTGTGTCTCCTCTCGTGGAGATGTAATGGAGCTCGCGGGCTCACGGCGCGGCAACGCACGTAATCACTGCCATTACAGACCATCTGTCTTCATTTGTGCCTTTGACAAGGACACACGCGGCATACAAATACTATACCATTATACAAATACACGTTACTAAATACACTACAATATGAATTTTAATAGTTTGCAAAGTTATGAATAGATAATTGATAGCCACAGCTTGGCTAATGATTCAAATAATGTTTTAGTTTTCGAAAATTGTGTACGAAACAAAATATTTACAGAATATAGCTTAACATTTACCTTATTACATTTTACGGAAATTAAACTTGTGTTTCAGTAATATATGAGACTAAATTGTTAATACAATATCTAATTAAATTAAATAAATAAAGTAAGATCCATATGGTCGGAGCAGGTCAAATAAAATTATTAGTCGAAGGAAAATCAATGATCAACCTTTCTAATTTATCGGCAGGTAAGTTATCCGTTTCATTATCTTAAAATCACATTAACACTCGGCAGCTCTCTCATTAAGGCTCATTATAATAATGGCTGCCAACGATTTGTGACCTGGAGTTGAACTTTGGCTACCTTTGACATTTTAAATCAGAGTAAAATGAAAATGCGTTTATTTTTTCTTTTATCTCGAATGAACATAACAAGATAACGATAACACCAGAGTTAATCACTCAACGTACTCGTATATGGAGAAATGTGTGAAGACTTACCATCTAGATTTTGTCGTAATTTTGTTAACTTTCTGATACTTGTATAAATGTATGCCTCTACTACTACCAAAAACAGTGGCGAAAGTAAGTAAAGTGTTTGGTACTAGCAATTAATTAATTTACAAACTTTTCCCTAATCTCTTCGTGGTAACTTTATGAGAGTGCTATATTACAAATTGTGCTATGTTCGCGAAAAATAATTATTCATACTCTATGGTAAGTACTCAAAGTTACGATGAATATTAAAAAATATGCTTCCACTCCCCAAAAAATATCCAATAGTCGCGATAAAATTCGCTATCAGACTATACTAACAACATTGGCGGAAAATTTAGTGCTCAAACATACCCGTATCGCATTCCCTGGATTAAACCGCCGCTGAATTCAATTTAGCCTATTCAATTAGAGCCTGTGTGAACAACGAGCCGATAAAATTTATCTACTTAGATTGTAAAATGATTCCGTAAGCTTCCATTATCGGTATAGTACGTATCGCAAATAATATGTTTATTATACTGGTGAAAGTTAAAATGTTTTTTTCTACTTTTTTACGTTTAGAAGGTAACTGCTTTACTAGGAAGTTGATATCTCGTTCAAGTTTATTTACATTTCAAGTTCAACTGATAGAATCAATATGACTGAAAATTTGCAAGCAAGCTATGCTAGACTGTGAATGAATGTATGAATTATTTCATGCCAACTTATCACAGTTCACACCACACAACACATTCACATTAGCTATGAATACTTAAATCGATGGATGTCGTACATAACTTTATTTACAATAATAAAATATAAAAACAAGGAAAGAAAAACTAAACACTCTACTTCTAACTACTACAAATAGGGGCACTTAGAAAATCTTTAGAAAAGCCTAAAGATAATCTAAGTGCTCCAGCCCACTACCAGAGGGCAGCGTGCCCAGCATACTGGCCGCATTACCACGCTGGATGGCAATGCTGATACGTTGAGCCAGAAAAAGGCCAGCATTTTGGTCATGCGTCGCGTCAACCAAGCGCTCCGAGAGGTTTTGGAAAATAGTATGGGCTCCCGGACCCCACGGCCCCAAAGTCTCGACTCCAAAAGGCTCAAATATGTAACCTCGGCCGAGGTTAGCATATTTGCGTCTCTTGTGATGCTCGGCAATAATAGCCGCCGCTCCAGCCCGACACCGTGTCAAAGACAGATGAGACGGCGCCAATGTGTCGACGCAAGTTGCGTCCCACACAAGGGGCCGACCCAACTTCCAGGGCACAAGAGTCATACCGTCAGGTCTTTTTCCATCGTCACGTGCTAGGCCGCTCGGTTCGAGCATAGCTGCAACATTGGCAGTGGAAAAAGCCCGGCGAATGATGTCGTTCAGACTAGCGTGGCGGCTAATTCTACCAGCACTCCTCGAACATGAGAGGCCGTGGTGCCCGAGCTGGTCGACATCAGTACCACACTGGCAGCGATGCGGCTCACAGCTCCTCGCACCCAAACGCAAACTAACCGCGAGTCGAAAAGCTGTCGGGTCTAAAAGGTTTCCTGTATTAAAAGAAGGCATGGCCTGCAACCAAAGACCGGATTCCCACACACTGACCGCAAGGAAACATAAACAACTACAAGTCTATGCTCCACAGTCTCGGATCGACTATCACCTTCAATCACATTACGTGAAAGAGTGATCTTTGCACAAAAGAGGCATGAATCAGGGAGATCGAGTGGCGTTGTAAAAAGCCGAGTACTTTTACGCTGGAGTGCAGGGAGCTTCGTGACCTTTGCCATTCAGAGCCTTCCTGCCGCTCCCGCCTGAATAATTGAGAACAGTACACGCATTGTAATTATTCACCGTGTTTTTGTACCATTATCTACGAGCGGTATGCCACAACATTTGTTTTCGTGCAAACTTTACAAACGGCGTTTTCACCTTTGTCGGGAGTAAATTAACGGTTACTTTACATGGTTTTGTTACTATTGTAGAGTTGAGCCAAGTTCGTTTTAAGCTTCTGTTGTTTTGTCTACATCTTTACGGGAGTGTAAAATGAAAATACATAAATAAATAAGCTTCTTATGTAATAGTTTTACCTTTTTCCTAAAATGTTTTGTAATTACTTAACCGAATTAAACAGAGAAAAATGTATGTATCACATAAAATAATTAAGTCAAAATCATTTGTCTATCTTTAATAGTCTTTATTGTCTCGTAATCTTATAATAATGGGCGCGAAAATACTGTAGAATGCAGAACAATTTTGTTTATAAAAAAAATATTACATCTCCATATTTGCTCTCAACATTGCGATCGTGTATAACTATCTCAAATAGATACGTTCATATATCACACACAATCACTTACTATTTACTTTAAACCACGCACAACCTTTTCCCGCGGCTCCGACAGTGTAACCTCGTGTAACCTCATATTATTTGTCAGCACAAATCGCAGTCCATCGATCATGCAAAGGTCGACAGCTCTTTGCTAAATCTGTTCTTTTAAACCCCGTCTAGAAAAAGGTTATTGAAGTTCCTACACGAATAACCGTGTCTGTTTTGATCAAAGATTTTTAAGAATCTTTCAGAAAAAGGAAGCTTGATTTTTTGAAGGTGGGCGATTTTGGTTGCAATCAATAATCGACGGGAAGAAAATTATACGCTTATTTATTGTTAGATCTCATTTAAACATCTTTACAATATCCAGGCTTAATAGAATTGTGACTTTCAATTCAGCTATTAAACAATAAATATACCTAGATTAAAACAATCCACTCGTCACAATGTCATGGCACTACAAATATTCTTTGTACGGATTCACAGAAATTCATAATAAACGCGTCAAATTGTATGTTTATAAAATTGCTTAACATCTACGAATAAATTGTTTTACTTCTCAAGTGATTTTCATTGGATTTTACCTGTATTTTAGCGTCCTAAGGCTCAGCACCCGCGGGGCCGGCCATAAACTACAAATAAACCTGTCTGCCGCGAGCCTCTGATAAAGTGCGTCCAGGGATCGCAACCTCACACTAAATGACGGTAACTGGACGACATTTTGAGGGTACAATGAAAATTATACGTGGAAAATTATAGTTGATAGGGTGAAAATATTTTAAAGGCATTGAAATTCGTAATATTTAATTTCATCATGTATGTAGGTAATTAAGTATAGCATACATCTGCTTTGCTAATTAATTGATCTGCTTTTAGGTGAAACGGTTTTTCAGTTATCCCGCTAGATTTCGTTGTAAAATTCGTAATAAAGACTAAAATCGCCATTTTCTGCGAAAGAAAAAACCTCGACAAACTAAAAAGAAAAATATTAGAGATTACTCAGTCAATGTTACAATTTATTGTCCTTTGCTTTTATAGTCAGTTACAAATATCAACAAACAACCACGTGCCTATTAAAGCGCTTTGAATTCAGTCCGTCTATTTGAAAGCTTCATTAAAATGCATGCATGCACTCGTTGTTAAATATGAACTGCAGAAACAACATTTGAGCCCAACTACATCACCTAATAAACTATTCATTACACAGAACACAGCAGTCCAACTCACATAATATATCCAAAATATTTCCAAAAAATTATAGTATTCAGAAAATAATAATAAAAAAATGATATTAAGTAAGTACTTAAAACTTTTGAGGAATTTGTGGATCTCGAAAAAAGCAATTGCAACGGTTTTTGTTGTCAACTTTTCTTCGCATTTTTGTATGCTTTTGTTTGTGGGTTGTATTCAATTGTAAAACTTGTTTTTCTAGCAGTAGGCTTAAAACATCCGTTAATTACAATTGATGTGGACTTGAGTGAATTGAACTGAAAATTTAATCTTAACTAGTCGGTGCTCGCATTAAGAAGTGAAACTTGCATCCATTATTTCATCCCTTTAAAAGTGCCATTTCCAAAAATCCTTTCTTAGCGGATGCTTACGTGATAACATCAACCCGCATGCCAAATTTCAGCCCGATCAGTCCAGTGGTTTGGGTTGTGCGTCGACACAACACCTTTGAGTTTTATGTATATAGATTATAATATTTTCTTGATTTTGTAAGTTAGCTAGGTTTTAGTTTCTAATTTGAGTTTAGTATGAAGTTTTTATGTTTTATCTATGTATTTTAGTTTAGATTTTAATAAACGAATCGAAATAATGTTTACACTTTACCTTGACTTTAATACCACTGGCTAAAACAAGATAAAGGCAAGAAGAATAGAAAGAAGTAATAGTCTGTGGTATATTTTGTCTGTTTTAACTCAACAATAGCCGAATCCAATCAAACTAGTAAATTAGCCGTCAAATGGCTGCTAACAGACCGCCATAATGGAAATTCACTACATATGCCACGGACTAGGCTCTACTCTGTACAGGGTATCTTGTTGTCAAATAAATGAGACATATAAAAATCATGATTGGCAATTGGTGCAAATTATGAATAAGGTCGAATTATAACTGTATCAATATTTTTTTATACAATCTGCTCACAATCATTACTTTAGCGATAATGCAATGAGTTTATAATCTTATCATAGAGTTGGTATGTACAAAACAGACTTACGTTTAAAAAAATCGGTCTCTAGAACTAGCAGCGGCGCTTCTGTCTGGTGACACGTTTTTAGGTCCAGGTTGTTCGTATATAGCAGACGTTAAGCCACGTCAGAAGCCTCTTTAAGAGATTTGAAAACTATTGACACCATAGTTGGCCACTCTCATCCAACCTTCCTTACCGACGTTTATAAACTCGGATAAAAATCTCTATTTTTTTACGAATGTATTTATTTATTTATTCATACTTGCGCACATCTCTCTCTGTGAGTCGTATTTCCTCATGACTGAGGGTCGTGACTCCGCCGCAGTACAAATACGTTAGGGGAGTTCTCTTGGGCAGATACATCGTGGTAGGCGCCCAGGTCCTTCTACGGAAGACACATGCCCTCGGATATAATGCTAGCCAGTGTCTACAAATTTTGCTTGGGACAGCCTGCTTATTTTACCGATGTATTTGACATAGTAACCCTGTATTTGTAGCGGTCAGGTCGAATGCTACAAACGGCGATCTAATTACCAACATGCGGAACGGTGACCGCATGTCCTTCTGTCTGCTCACTCGACTCATTGCTTGGCATTTCAACACTCATCTAATAATAACTTAATCCAGGATTAGATTGTTAGGTCTTGTCTTAACTTCTTTTATGAGTTTGATTCTTAAACAAGAATAGTTATTAATAAGTTGGTGAAAATTCTAAATAGAAATTGCTGCACGAAAATAAACCGGTAACTTAACCGGTTTCTTCTAGGCAAGCGCGCTAGATCGTAGACGTACGTTGCTTAACATCAAGCAAGTTGTAGTAAAGCGTGAGCCTATCTCATGTAAAAAAAACTTACACCGAATTGTATATTTACTGTTGACCGTCAGGACACAATAGGTTAATATAAAAAAAAAACAATACCGTAAAAAAACTACTTCGACATTTCGTTCTATACAATTATGTAGTCGAATGTTCGCTCACTAAATATATTGTTAAGTATCAAATTGTTAACAGTCGATATTTTTACAAAGTTTACTTTTTCTTGGGTAATAATGTACAGGTTAAATGCGTAGTTATTTAATTACACAATTGACAAACTCAATTAATGAGTTTAGATATTTTAAAGTCACCCAGTATGATTTATTATCTTAACTATAATCTCTCTTATAATATTTTTATATTGACAACACCCCTTTACAGTGTTCTACTAGTATTAAGTTCTGGGTTGATATTGCCTGA
Organism: Macaria liturata; assembly: GCA_964023185.1. Lineage (NCBI taxonomy): Eukaryota > Metazoa > Arthropoda > Insecta > Lepidoptera > Geometridae > Macaria > Macaria liturata. Next base: position 7,623,412 of record OZ026812.1, on the reverse strand, counting down.
AATAAATGACTTTTATTTATTTATTATTTATTTTAACAATAGCCTTGGTTAACAACCAAAGTAGGTCACGATGACAATTATAAAGTGCGCGAACTATTTTATGGCCACCATAACATTTTCGAAACTATGGTGAGAAATGACTACGTATTCCTTTATTGCTTTCTCCTGATCAACTTCTTTGCAATAGTTTATGTGATTAATTTAATATAGAACTGACCCAATTTTAACTAACTTCACTCGTTGTAAACTTACTTCAATAACTTTGGTATCATATTTATTTTTTTCAAATGTACAGAAAAATAAGTATTTTTTTTTTTAATTTTTAGCTCCGTTAATTTGATTCGGTAAATTTCTTTTATAATAGTTTACTATAAGTACACACATAAGATGAAACTAAACGATAATAAATAATCATATTAAGTTTTGGTGGAGGAACACAATATTTAAGTGGATTTTATGTGTTCGCGTGACCAATTTTGTAGGAGGTATCAATAAACTAACTAGCTATCTAATTTCACCTAAATTGATACTATTTTCATTGGTGTATCATTAAAATATATCCTAAAACACGGAAACAATATCGATTCTGTAAAACGTGGTAAAGCAAGCAAGCTAGTGATAGTTATCCCCTTGGGCAAACATTAGCCGTAATGGCAATGTGGGCCATTACAAACAGATGGTGTCGGCAATAATACCTCCTCTAATGACATGCATTCCTAGTACCTAGCTAGCTCACCTGTGGATACACGTGTTATATGTTAATAGCCTCAGGTGAGATATGATGTGACATTATCGTTAGTAATAACGTGAAAGTAGCAATATACATAATAGAAGTACAAAAATATGATCAAAGTATGATAAATATGTGATGATATTCTTGATATTCTTATATCCTTCAATCAGTACAAATAGACAACAGTTATAAACGCTTCAAAATAACCGCGATGACTGTAAAAAGCCTTTTCAGCTGTTATAACTACGCCGGCACAAGTAAGTACTCCTCTAGATCCTTTCATTGGCATTTATAAAACGGAGTAGGCATTATAAGACATCCAATTTCATTAGATACTCTCGGAGATTTGAAGAATCTTTTCATTCTTAGTGAGCTCGGAGCTCAGATAACAATGATTTAATACGATATTGTGGGCCTTTGAAACCAGATTTAGATCATTTCCTTTTACGATTTCCCGGCCTTTACTGTTGCTGAAAGAAAAACGACAAATTATACCTTTCTCATAAATAAAGCCGTCAACCAAAGCTGGGAGCGGGAACAAGAAAATCCCTGCGAAATGCCATGACATTGACATGTTTATCGCTTCTCGCAAGCATGCATGGGACATTGCCGCCGATGGTTTACGGAGGTCAGCGACTGCTGAACGTCGACTCGGGGAATCTGCCCATTTGTCTTCCTTTACTACGATGCACACAAATATGGAACAATAAGGTTTACTGGTTCTAAAAACTTCATGTCGTATTCATGTGGGTATGTCAAGCTCCTAGCGAATACGTTCCAAGATATGATTTTCTTTCAGTAAAATGTGCATTTACGACCTAACAAAACATACACCTTTTTTCATGTTAATGTAAATGTAAGATTATTTTTTTATGTTCAAAATGTCAAATAGTAGGTATGATGAATTAAGCCGTACTACACATTTTCAGTATTTTAAAAACTTGTTTTTTTATTCGATAAAGTGTTTCGAGAGCAAGGTTTTTATGATTTGGTGGCTAGTAGACTATAAAACCCAAACTGCAATCTAAATATTTTATACACACTTCAGACCATGATCTGGGCATGTTATTTCCTGAAGTGTAGTAATCTGAGTACGGCATGTATAATCTATGCAAGCTGGCCCCTCGCTATGCATTTGACCGGAGATTGTCTGCGCATTGGATACTATAAATTTTAAAAGGGATGCTTCAAGGATTGCTACAAGGTTTACAGGATAGAGATTGCAACAGAAAAATAATGATGCTATGCATATGTTTTTATTTGTTTCACGATTGTTGTTTGTTTGTTTTGTTTGTTTATGTATAATCAGGGAAATTTGATTCATATAAGGCAAATTTAACAAACTTATGTGTATTTGATTGTATGACTACGTACAACTTTTTGTTTGATTCAGTTAAGGCCCTCAAGCCATATTCCATGAAATATTTTATGACATTGAGTACCTACGTATTTTACACAAATATAAAGTACAATTACGTTAACTAAAAAATTATATCCACTTAAAAACAGAATACCTGATAGTAAGAAAACCAATTCTCCTATATTCACTCAGAAACATCTTCCCTATGGTTGTGGTCGGTGAAAATCAATTCACCGCAGATTTAGGTGTTATGAAACATGAAACAAAAGCTGAGATTCAGTTCGCGTGTATGGTTCGTTAACTTGCCGAGCCATCGTGCGGTGGCGTAATCAACTTCTATAGCAGTTACAGTTTGTTAAAATTAACATACATTGAACATTAGGTACATACTGCCGTACTTATTAAGTACGGCAGCCGTTAAGCCATGTCTGAGGCCCTTAACGAACTCTCGACACCAGAGTTGTCCACTCTCATTCGATAAGAAGAAGAAGGTAGATACTTAACTTGTTCTCTCAGGCTAATATTCTTTTGTAATTATTAACTTTATATTTAGATCAAGATGTGTACACATGCCTGGGAATTTGTCCTGGAAAGAAACCAGTAAAATTTAAAATAAGTTAATTTAAGGACATATTCTGTTTTGTGTGACATAATAAACAAATAAAGAAGTGTCTAAAAGGAGTCTTCAAAAAACATAATTGCATAGATGACGAGCTTGTGAAATAGTATAAATCATATACATACTCTTGAGTCGTATTCCTCATGACTGAGGGTCGTGACTCCCCCGCAGAATTAATCCGCTAGAGGAGTTTTCTTGGGCAGATACATCGTGGTGGGCGCCCAGGTCCTTCCGGAAGACACATGTCCTCGGATATTGTGGTCCTCAAACATGTCGGTTTCCTCACGATGTTTTCCTTCACCGTTAAGCGAGTGCAAATCCACACATAACTTGAAAATACAAGTCATTGGTGTAGGGCCGGATTCGAACCCGGGTGCGTCTGAATGAAAAGCACACACTGGAACCGCTACGCCACACTCGCTTAATACATAATAAAACAGTACAAATACGTCACGTGATTTTGAGTCAAATCGAGAAAAACTAGTTACGTTTAAGAATACGTATTTTTTTATTCTTCACTGCACGGTTCGACTGGTTCATATTTTTAACTAAATTTCCTAGAATACAAAAGAATAGCAACTTTTTGAATAGAATTACAAAAGCGAACATTTGTGTAACGAAGCCTTGAAGTAACGGAATAGACTGAACAAACTTTTGAATGGTATCGAGTGCTGCGAGTTTGACTCCAAGATTACTCTGACCATTAATCTTGCGGGTAACAAAGTGGCTTAAAACATCATAGAATTAGTATTGTTTTCGTTGGGTAGCTTTCCATTTTGTGTAGTTTTTTTCTTGTTAAATTAAGACAGTGAACAACACACGAGATAGATAAAATATTGCCATGTCTGTAATAGTTATTTAACTTGCATCCATTAAGTGTATTTAATTTTACATATTGTTAAGTATCCGATAGTAACAAATCTTTCAGTGTGGGCCGGCCCCTTTCTTTTGAAATATCGGACTTAAGAATTGACAGTTTGTAGACGTGTACTTTTTCCTATCGAATAAGAGTGGCCAACTGGTGTCGCGAGTTAATCAAACCGCCCGCGCCGCAGGACTTAATTAAACTTAAACTAGTGCAAGAAGTTCAGCTACTCTTGATAAACTCTTGACACTAGAGTTGGCCACTCTCATTCGATAAGAAGAAGAAGTTACTAAATGTTAACTGTACACGCCAAAATAATATCTATTGATCAACCTTTTCTATCCCATTGTAGCCACTTTGGCTTGAACCCGGTAAGTTGGAGGTAGTTAAGATTCACCGGGAGTCGTGCTGCAGAATGGGAAGGCTAACTTTTAAGCCCAGCTGATGACTTCGCAGTGTACATGAAATAATGTTCGACGTAGGTAAATGTAGGGAGGTTGGTAAGTAGCTATAATATATGATTAAACGAACTTACAAAGTGAAGTTCGATCAATATTATATGAGTAAGTTTCATGCGAAGATATAATAAACATGGTAGTACTTTTATCCTACAGGCAACATTGCACGAATTTAAGAGACTGATTTGACTATTATTTTTTCTGTACATGAAATAATGTTCGACGTAGGTAAATGTAGGGAGGTTGGTAAGTAGCTATAATATTAGGCAAATGTTACATGGAAACTAATATGCTGCTTTATAAATACATATTTAGCTTTGATTCACTTGCACAAGATGTATAGTCTGCTTTAACGTAGCCTTTTTGTGTGTTACGGTATATATAACCAAAAAGGTGTAGGTACATGCTTTTTATTTTTATTTAGTTGTATATATGTTTCTTGTTTGTACTTGTTTATTATTTGCTAATAAATGATTTTCCTCCTTTCTTTCTTTTTTATAAAAAATGTGAATTTACTGTACTTTTTGTCGCATTATCCAATTTATCAATAAATATTTTAATAACTAATATTTTAAATTCACTCAAGTACTTATTTTTGAACAAATTCAGTTTTCCTTTTACTGCACCAAGCGCCATCTTTAAAGCAAAGCACTTTCAGCTTTCGGTAAAATGAGCGAATAAATATTGCGGCTCCCTGTAAAGTGCTAAATGCAGTGCAGTGGCCCACTTAGAGCTTTTTTTTCAGGCTATCCTTTTTGCAGGGCGGGAGGCGCTGCGGTAACCACTGGAATTAAATACTATTTCATTTTAAAAAGCTTTTGTATATGTTTTGGAAACAAAATTCTGTGCAGTAATATTGTATTTAGGTACATTCTGCGAAAAGCTTACAATGATTACTAGATTACTACTCTTTCATTATCAGCCCGTTATCGCCTACTGTTGAACATAAGCCTCTTTTCTATTACGCACTACTCTTGAGTAAACAATATTTTTCATGAATATACGCATGTACTTAACATTAAGGAGGTAAATAGCCTGAATTTCTTCGAACTGAACTTCATTGAACGGACTTGATAGTACCTATACCTAGCTAAAGAATTTAAATGAGTTTTTCTTACTGTTAATGTAATGTGTAAGTAAAGCTTTTTGAGTGTGTACTCAACCAACATTTTGTTACAATTAAACCGTTAGCTAGACAATAAACTGGAATAAGTATGAAACTAAAACTCTCATTTTAAGGGTAAAGAATTCCAGCATAAAATTATCATTAACTTTTAAACTTGTGTTTCACAAAATAGTTGCACGCAGTACCTAACATTTTCTTTCCAACCATAATATGGTTTTCGCAAATTCAGTTTGTGCACATTAGGAGGCACCACTTTCCTCACCATTTTCCTATAAAATATCATACATTGGTTAGAATTTTTAGTTTGAAAATTATCCGCGCGTTTGTTTGGTATTTTTACGCGTACTCTAACAAAACATAACTTTTAACTAATTCTTTAGTAACTCTACAAACACCACCATACGTGTTCGTAATTGCTTCGAGATGGAAATAAAACTTACTATAAAAATAGAGTAAGTACATATTTACTACATATTAACAAGATCCCAGCATTTTGTTCAATTACATAATTGAATTAATCAAAAACATTAATTCATCAAAGTAAAACAGGTATTCATTTTGTTAAAAAATAATTTAAAAAACTAAATACTAACAATAGAATAAAAACTTAAACTACTTCTAAAACTAAAATACTTAATCTAAAATGCCTGTAGTAGAAGGAAAGGTCCCCAAAATGCTGGCGGCATTTCCGCGTTGTATAGCAATGCTCACCTTTTGAGCAAAGTCAAAAACATTATATTTTAATATTAAAACATTATAGGCTACAGACATAGGTACATCTGGTACATACATACAGATACATCAACCTCCACTCTTTTTGTGTCGAAAGACAGAACGCCAATAAATATCACACAACAATTTCCCGAAACAGAATTTTTATTTCCTCCACAAGGATAAAAACAAACAATTAATTTTGCGTGCAACGAAATGGAATTCATGCTACCTAAACAATTTTAATTGGCTAACGCGGAACGTTTCTAATCTACATACATGTCCGGTATTTCCGTGTGATGGAACGGACAGCCGAAAATAGTTTCGTTTCGACAAATATTTAGGTTTTTGAAGCTATCAGTATCTTTTTCGTTCCTAGCCGCAAAATTGTACGCTATTCACAATGAAGTTATTGGTTAAAAGTTTTAAAAAAAACTGAGCAGACATAGTATAGGTATTAAGAGACTGTATTACCTATATTTTGCAAAATATTAGCAAATTTCTTACGCCCTACGCCTTTCAAATCCGAACCTTATACCCTAAAGGCATAATTCATCTAGGTCGTTCAAAGAGCTTGTCACACTATAAAAGCGGTGACAATAATGGATCGTCTATAATTCAAACAAGTTCGTGGCGTACCTACAGAGTGGACGGATGTACCTACGTGCGAGCTTTGTACAAGAACACGCTTCAAATGATTTCTCTTTTACAGAATGCTGTGAGCGTCAAGTCCGGACCCTCGTCATGGGCCAATACAAGGGCCTTGCCACGAACGAGCCCCAAATAAAAATGTTAGCGAAACTTGGGCTATATTCGATGACATGTAACTAGGGGCTAGGTTTTATTACCAAATTGGGTGGTCGATGGCATCATAGTATTAAATGAAAGCGAAAATATGTTAGTTTGTTTTACTCTTAAGCTGCATTCGATGACATCATCATATTATAACGTAAGAGTGAAAATATTTATTGGTTTGTTGGTCTGTATGATCCGCTTTAACTTCGCAAAACTACAACGAATCATCATGATTATATAATATAGGTCCAAATGGCAATACTAGTTACTTTCTATGTAACAGGCTAAAAACGTAGCCGCGGGCATTAACTAGCAATTGAAATAAGTTATAGCGACATAGTTGGACACCAGACATTGTGCCGTATGTAATAGGTATGAGTCATAATGGCTAACAGACTTTTCACAATCTGAATAGTAGGTAATAGTCAAAATACTCGTTAGAGACCAATAATATTCTAGCCTTTAGTTTGTTTTATTTATGGTACAACAGCTTGCAAAGAAATCATATTGATGCCCCGTTTATTCTAGTACATAGACTTAGTTCGTATCGCTTAGTTCGTCCAGGTAAATATTAATTTAACAAAGATTTCGTCAAAAGTTTTGAAGTTTGTTGTTATATATATACGTAGTAGTTAAGTATATAATGTTAAGTATATAATATATAATGCACAAATTGTTGTTTGTATTGTATTTACTGAAACTGCTTTTTGCGAGAGCTGCCTGTAACCTTGTTTAATGTACAATTGTACAGTACATACTACATATGCGTAATGTTTGGGGACATATATGCATGCACGCATATGCCTCGTAATATATTTCACACGCCTATATAACTTGGGGAACGAGTATTTACTAAAGCATAATAGTTATGGCATCCTGTTTTAGTGAGCATAAATAATTTATTGCCTGTATGTAAGCCCTCGGATGAAGACAAACTCTGTAGTTAGCAGTTACCAAGCCGCTTAATTAATTTCGCGACACGTCTTCCAAAAGGTAAATAGTTTTTATAATTAAACTACGGCTATGAGCGTTAAAAGGTATGGTTAAAAGTTTGAGCTAAAATGTTTAGAGCAAATTTTTAAGTGAATTTGCTTTTACGAAATCAACAGTCATTTGTAGTTACTATTGTGATAATGTGTATGTGTGTGTGTGTGATGTCGTATTCGTATAAAGTTATGGAAAAGTTTCAACATAAAAGTATATTATTTACGTGGTAATTAACCAAGAAATATTAAACACTAGAACAGATGAGCACACAGAGCTTTGAAGTCCATGCTTGTCGCCCTGTGACTAGAGGCGAATTCTTTCTTTATTCGATACAAAACAGGTGTCACCATTTACTAAAACTAACACACTTTCGGCACGCACACTACGACGCACGAGATGTTCATGTACACAGTACGCTTCAACTTCATCGGCTGTGCAATGTCGATATTTTTTTATCGATTATTTACACATTTACTTCGAAGATGGAAATATATGTCTTTAGTATAACTATATTATTTAAGTACAAATTATAGTAAACTAGCTATGGCCTGCGGTGTTATCCGTTGTAAAAACTTTTTTATCCCGTGGGATAAAAACTATCCTATGTCCTTACCGGGGACTGAAACTATCACTATAGCAAATTTATTTTTATCTATTTTATTAAATTATTAAATCATCTTCAAAATGACTGGAGCATATTCTGGCATTTTTATGAGGAAACCAGTTGTATCTACCGGTCGCCAATATCCATTTATTTTTTAACACTGGATTTTTTGGAAAATGTAAATTAAGTATGTGTTAAATAAAAACCGTAATCCAGAAACATTTCCATACAAATCCAGAAACATCATATACATTATATCGATTATCGATAATTTGCTAGGTTCCATTTACACATCACTTAGCTATCGAGAAGTAGCGTCGTCATGACAACGAATGTGTTAATGCCATTCAAAATGTCAAAAGTTTTATATATTAAAATTACGAAATTTTACTACTTACCGATGGTATTTTACGCCAGTAACACTGGAACTTGTTCTTACAATTTTCAACTTGACACCAGGACATATTTAATAGTTTATCATGCTGTAAAACCGAGTAAAACGACCGAAAACTCTCTCTCGCTCGGACTATGTTTGACAACAGACTGACAAGCGCTGTCGTAGGTTAGGTTGGCCTGTTTACTGGTCCAAACGAGAACCACGTCTTATTAGTCATTTCGCTTCTATGGGGGGGCGCGCGCGGGGGCGATGTGGCCCGATCGTTGTTCTGTGGATGAGCATGACTCTATAAAATAAATTAAAAATATAAATATAATATATATATATATAAAAACCACAAAAACAACAATAAACAACAAAAAACAACAAATACAACAAAAAACAACAATAAAATACTTTTAAACTCACAAAAACTAAGCAACAACAAGAACATTTGAAACAAAAACAGCAACAACAACAAAACTAACAAAAACAAAGCAACACCAACAAAACTAAAAGACACACACCAACAACAAAATAATATAGAACAATCTACTTAATTGAATAAAAGAAGGAAATAAATACGTACTTAACCGGAAGTAAATATAAAATTAATCGAAAAAAGAAAAAGAAAAATGAAATAGTTCTTCCGGGTAGGTATGATGACTTTCCATTACTTACTATCGAATTCTGACTCCAGCTACCAATGCATTCAACTCGTTAGTAATACTTCCGACTTTACGCACTCAAACTTGAGCTAGCCCTACAGTTGTCAGGTAACTTTTTAAACTGGATCGAGCAGGTAACCTTATGAATGTTTTTAAATATCAGTCACAGTTTGATATCTCACGAGTGATATGTGCAAGGACCGTGCTAATATAGTTGTTTACATAGTTTGATGCATGGATTTATTCATAAAAAGTTTCTTAAAGAAAATTGAAATTAAGTGAGTAGTGGATATTTTGACTAAGCATAAGTTCACACATAGATTTATTAACTTAAAATAAGTAAATACTTAAACATTTTTGGAAACAAGTAAAAATAATCACGGCCTGCAGGATTCGAACCAGCATTTATCTTGTAAACGTCTTGTGTAACCTCTTAGCTCTCGAGTTTAGCTTAAAGCAAAAACAAACTATCAATGGTGTTGCAATACTACAGAGAAAATTATTGTAGTCATAATTATATTATCACTTTGACACCATGACTATAATAACTTATTCACCTATTGTTAGCTTATTGAATACGTTTGCCTTTTTTAATGCAATTGCTCAAAGTATTACCCTTTCATCATTAATCCTATCTCATTGTTAGTAAAGTAGCAAAAACTGGTTTATTAATAGCTTTATTTGTACAGATGACATTCTAATTGGCTTAAATGGATAGAATAACAGACTGATGTTAGTGATAATATATATATATATATATATATATGGTGATTTAATAGTCGTTTACTTCAAATTAATTAAATTAAGCTTTATATGTATATACATACATCTTATTTTTTCGCACTAAATAAGAATTTTACCAACAATACAGATAGTGTATAAAGAGGTCTGTGGTGTCAAGAAGTAAATAAATTGTAGAATTAATTTAAACTCTTGACAAATCAAAATCAAAATTAATGAAACGTTTATAAAACTTCTTATATTAGATATAAGATGATATACCAATTGCCTCTCACCCGAGGCCGAGGTACACAAAATTTCATTAGAGGATCCATAAAAGTCCATTAGAGACAGTGGCATTGGCTCACCGAATGCCAAGGGTCAACCTCTGGATTCTTCATATCCTGTGCTTGGAACTTTGATATCATGTTTATAAGAAACGTTTAATTATAATAGTTAATAGAAATATATTTTTAATACTCAATACTGTCCTCGGCGAAAATCTACTCAAATATCTATCTATATATATAAAGCTCAAAGGTGACTGACTGACTAACTGACTGATATAATAGTGATCTATCAACGCACAGCCCATACCACTCGGACTCTGACGGATCGGGCTGAAATTTGGCTTGCAGGTAGATGTTATGACGTAGGCATCCGCTGAAAGGATTTTTGGAAGCGCCGCTTTTAAAGGGGTGAAATAGGGGATGCAAGTTTTACTTCTTAATGCGAGCGAAGCCGCGAGCACCTACTAGTAACAATAAAAATGATGTATTATGTAAACAATTCAAGAGACAATAGAACAGATTTTCAGGATGTTGGCAATATTACTATGTCGATTGGTAAACCTCAACTTAGGTAAACAATATCAAGTATTATGGAGACTAGATTCACTAGTACAAATTAAAAACAAATAATAATTAAATGCATGTATACATATGAAACTAATAGCCAACCAGTCATTAACTCACTTGAATAAACATTTTATACCAACAGCTATGATATTCTGAAACAGGAAATTTCAAACATTTTTCATAAATCATAGATAGATGGCGCTGTGTGCAATGTCCCGGAATATTTATTATTTATTTATTTATTTGATTTACGAATATAACAGGCTTATTACATTTTGCTGTACACAGGTGTGATGGTGTTTTATCTAAAGAACATTACGTATATTTTAATATTGAAATAACTGGCCAAGAGAGAGTCGATTCCGAGCATTAATGGTTCTGTCCAATATGAAAAAAAAGTATATCCTTCCTCAGAATTGATTGCATTATTATTTTATAATATATTGCTATTGATGCAAAATAATATACAAATACGTAGTTCAATATCATGTTTACCATATTTATTTTCTATAACATTTTCTTGATAAGCTGAAATAACATATACTTAAGTTACGTTTAAATAAACATAATAACAGAGACACAGATAAACAGACATAAATTATATAAATTAAATTAACGTGTTCTGTTATCAATTCTAAGCATCTCTAATTTTTTTTTAATTTCTTTAATGTTCAGTCTTTTGACCCCTTTCAGCTTTATTATACATAATGTAGGTATATAGGTAGAATAGATAAGCAATATATTATTACTGAACCCTAAAAAGTAATAATGCTTACATTATGTCGAGCAATGAACTACTGATAACGTTTTATCAAAACGACCAATTACAAGTGAAGATAAAAAGAGTTGTCAATAAAATTGTTATAAGCAATACCATAGTACAAGTTGTGTTTTGAACGAATATGAGATAGAATGAATACTCTAGTATATTTTGTGCAAACATCTTAAAGCTTTGCTATTGTGAGTAATAAATACAACAGTAAATCAATAGTATTTCTTACTCTTGATTGCTAATTTATTTGGTTTATAAATAAAATGTGTGTGTGTGTGTGTGTTGATAAAATATGTTCATTCTAAACAAATAGCAAGTTTATTAATAGTGTGCGCGTCAAACAAAATGTGTATTTAGAGATTACACATATACTATACATATACACTTACATGTAAGTAAGCATACTTTTACCTACCTATATGATTATAATCAAAAAAGTGAAATCTTGTTTATTAGTTCTTTGGTGTTTTTTTTCTTCATGCATCCACGAAACAATATTACTATTTATCCTCATATCACGCGAGTGCATCCTCAGACAGCCACTAGTAATATATATCTCAAGGATCACTTCAATAAATAGTATTCTTTATTTACAAAAATAAAATATAAAAACAAGGAAAGAAAAACTAAACATACTATGTACTTCTAACTACAACATAAAAAGGGGCACTTAGAGAATTTTTGGAAAAGCCTAACGATAATCTAAGTGCTCCAGCCCACGACCAGAGGGCAGCGTGCCCAGCATACTGGCCGCATTACCACGCTGGATGGCAATGCTGATACGTTGAGCCAATCACTTCAATTAATTTATTTTTTTCCTAAATCATATTACGCATGTATTAATTGTATATTGTAGAGATATTTATTTATACAGGGTTACTCGAAACACAACGAGCAAGTTATAAAGGTAGTTTTATCAACCATTGAAAATAAATTATGTAAGAAGACGATTTTTTTGCGATCAAAAATAATTAGTATCACGGAAACCAAAGCTTATTTTAGTTAGAAGATTGTTCCTCAAGAGTTTTTTTTTTTTACTTTTTATTGGCTTACGCTTGACTACAACTTGCCTGATGTTAAGCAACGTTATAGTCTACGATCTAGCGCGCTTGCCTAGAAGAAACCGGTTTACTCTCGACTTGAAGACCGACAAATTATAGTTCAAGGGGAATAGAGATTCGGGCAAGGAGTACTAACTCCTAGTAGGAGTAAGATATAACTTATAAAATAACAAAATTTATAACAGTTACATGTTTTCCTATTTATATGTATGTATACCTATGTATATATATTCTAGATATTGGTCTATTGATGCAATATCTCATGTGAAAGGTTACTGGTCTGAATGTTATCTCGGTTTGATAATGTGTAAGTACAAACATGTTTTGATCTAACATTTCGATAATTAGTTACTGTTTTTCATTTAGAGCGGTCAGTGGTTCTTCCGATAATTCAATATATTAATTATTATTCTAAAGGATACATGAAATGTGACTTGAGGTGAATTTTATTATTCACAAGCAATTGTTTCTGAGTATATTTTATCCCCTTGCCTAGTGAAATGTAAGCTAAGATTTTTTTTTTTTTTTACTAGAAATGGGTTTGCACTTGACCGTAATTTGCCTGATGGTAAGCAATCATTACGGTCTAGGATGGAACGTGCTTACCCAGTAAGAACCGATTCACTCTCGCTTTGAAGATCGCAAGGTTATATTCCGCGGGGAACAGGGAGTCAGGCAGGGAGTTCCACAATTTAGCAGTTCGCACTATAAAAGTGGAAGCAAAACGCTTAGTGCGAGTCTTGGGAACTTATATATTTATGAATACCTCTGTATTGTATATTTGTTTTGCTAAATATATGTTTAATGATCTATTGTGTCCATAATTGGTTAGTAAATCTTTTTCGTATCTATCAAATGGTTTTGTTGTGTAAAAACAGTTAGTAAAATTAAGAAAACGTTTTAATTCACCTTTTAATCTACTGTATCCGTGGATTGTATGAAATTGGTCAGTAATATTTTTTTTGTACTCACAAATTCGGCCTCATTTAGGTATGTAACCAAATAAATATCTTATAAATTATAAAAATGTGTATAAATATGTGCTAAAAAGTATCCTTAAACAATATGAATATATATTCTAGGAATTTATCTTAATTTTATGAAACATAAAATACACATATGTACATACATCTTGTACCAAAATTAAATTTTATTTGGTGAACGGACCAAGGTGAAACTTGTAGGTATCTTTCGATTTGGTCTTTTTATATAGTATTTGTATCTTATACCGGCTTGATATTAAAATAAAACTTGAAGGCCCTACAATGTCAAGTTGATATAATGACGCAAATAAGTAAAATAAACTTGCTCGTGTACCAGTTGTGTGCAACACTTGACTGTAATACTGCCTTAATTTGTTGATAATCATTTTCATTTTTTTTTTCTAACAAATTTTTTTTTTCAGCTAAACAAAGACAAAAATGGGTCCAACGCTACGCAACCGATCAACAACAAATAAAGAACAAAATGAAATTACGACCACGAAAAATGGAGATGTCAAAGAGGATCCAGAGTTTGCGATCAGGGAATCGCCTCTTACCATATTGATGAATGCGTCTGCGCATATACGAGCCATATATCACATATTTATTGTAATACTATTAGTTCTGCTATGTGACACTGCTATTTATGACCTAGTGGAGAGAGGAAAGTAAGTATATAAACATGAAGTTTATATATGTTTCTTGCATATACGTAATTATTTTGCAAAGGCATAAAAAACCTCATCATCAGAAATAAGTGAAAAAAATACAAACAATGCAATATTGTTGTACCAAAGTATACACAAGTAAGATTGAATGTTCATAATATAGTTCCATCAAACTCTCAGGAACGAATATATGAACTTCAAAAATGGCGTCGTATTCATACGTGAAACGACGTTTTGTGCATTTTATTAGATTTGTCTGCAAACGCTACAGTCTTCAAAAAGTGCATCGAATTATTCCCCCGTCTAGACGACAAGCTGTGTCAGCAATATACTAATATAGAGATCATAAATCGATCATATAATAATACCTATTCGGCTGCGAATAAGTTTTATGATGATGGAAAATTGATCCTGTTTCGACGATATAAATTTCTTTGTCTTTATCCTTAAGGTTTGAGAAATAAATTGTTGTTATACACTATAAATACCCCTTTAATATGTCACCATTTCACTCATAACGGATCAATGACGATTAAAAGCACTCATTGCAAAAAATATTTTTTCGAACCATTTTATACATCGCTATCTAGGCGCATACCAAGCAAACGTTTTTTTATGGATACTAGATATACATACACAATTTTAACTTGTATTGTGTGTCTCAATAAAGATATTTCTATTTCTAACACATATCATATTTTATCTAATTGAGTATGTATTTGTCATTTTCAGAATAAACGTCGGCCAATACACGGTGATGAATGGTTTCGGCGACATACAACGCTGCGCCAAACTGTGGCTTTACTTGTTTTCCGTCGCGGTGACGTTTTATCCACTTCTACGAATATACGCAGCGGTGGGGAAAACTGTAGGAAAAAATTCAGGTGAGCATTTCTAACATTCTATTTCCATTTTGGGAAACGAAAACGCGAAAGTGCTTTTTTAACATGGAGATGTGAAAGCATTGCAAAGCGCCGTCCTGTGCGACGCAAATTGATGCAAATTGTGAAGCGTCTATCGGAAAATTCTATGTTTGCTAGATAAAATAAGAATAAATAGGGTTTCTGTTCAAACTGACCCATAAACAACAACTAAAACAATTAAAAGAACAAATATTTAAAATTGCATCACTGTTTTTCTAAATTTAAAGAAAGACCGCAAACTCAATTTATCGACGTCAAGTGCAAGTTGAAGACAAAGCTCATTAATCTCAGAGTGCAGATTCCGAGTTGCAGCGAAACAATAGCTATACCCACCCCTTAATATATCAAGCAATGCTACAAACTTAACGGGAGCCGCGCCAACATTTATCTATGAACAACAAACACTGCAGTTCGGCTAATAAATAGCGAGCTATCCAGTGAGGGGTAAAAAGGCAAAGTGGCAAAGGCAAGTGGCGAAGCGGAGGCCCTCCAAAGTCCGAGCTAAGGCAAAGCTAAATGTACGGTTCAAATCTGAACTAAAAAGGTCCGGTCCGTGATATATCCTGAAGAATATCAGCATGAGACCCGTGCTGCCATTAGTCTCACGCAAAAATTTATCTTGTTCGGACTGTAGACGGTGAAGTGGGGCTCTTTTGTTGCAAGCGGCCGGCCCTTCCAATTAGTCACTTGGTTAGCCTTGTACGAGTGTACAGGACTAATGAAAGCCCCGAGAAACTACCTTGTTAGCGTATCAGCGCTTCGACAGCAGAGAAAGGGCTGGAAAGATTTTTATCTTTTGCTGAAATGATTTACTCCGTCCTTGCTCTATGTCCCTTTTTCTGGCTTTTTTGCAGAGCATGTGTTTGCATGCATAAAATATTTCGAGCTTACATAACAACGGCAGTAAAAAAGCGAAATGCTTGTTTGGGGAATTCAAAGTCTTGATATTTTAGTGTAATTTTACTAGACCACAAGCCAAGTCACGTCTTGGCATGTTATGAAGCTTCAAGAAACTTGGTTTATGACTCTGTTCTTCAATGTGCGTTCCAATTTCCCGCTCTGTTGCTCTCTGTGCTCGTTCACGTTTCGTATTGCTTTACCTTTGTCACGAACGTACCTACATGCTACTCAGCTTGGTTCTACTGTTTTATATTAAAGTACGACTTGCTCACAATATGCTCGTACTGTTTTATGTTATAGCTGCTGTAACTGATTCAGAGAGAACATATTTATTTATTTGTAGGTTTTTATTGTTTGTTGATTTTCTGTTTATTTATTGTTACCTAGTGTAGTACTGATTCTACTGTATTTAAGATATGATAAACATTGAGGAGACGTTGTCTACATTGCGGATAAATGTCACACTGTTGTGTCATAAAAAGTAGTCCGTGTCACCCTCAGGGTCTTATACTACCAATGTATTGTTAATCGATTGGGAGTGGCCAACTCTGGTGTCGAGAGTTTATCAAGCCGCCCTAAGGGCCTCTGACATGGCTTTACGACTGCCGTACACATATGTATGACAAACAACCTACCTACAATTTAACGTGTCATCCGACCCACGGAAGCACCCAAAATGGAATACCAGTTTTTGGTCACCCATCCAAGGACTGACCGTGTCGACCTTTTCTTAACATTGGTGATCGCATGCGATTGGCTCTGCCAGCTGTGCTACGGGCGATTCAAAAATCACATTTAGTCATCGCTCCGTGTCAGCATACTCGTAAGAAAGGAACAAACTGACAGACACAATTTCGCTTTTTATCACAATAAGACTATATTCACTACGAATAAAAAAGTACCAGGAATGATTTAATTACTTTAATTAAATTGATTACTGTGTGATATGTCCTGAAATATTTATTTGTTTATTGCATTACAGGCTTACGTAAAGTATGGTGGTCGGTGGGCAAGCTGGGGCTAGTTGGCATCCACCTCGCCCTCATGGGGGTGCCAATCTGGGACCTCGGCAGGGAACACCTGGCCGTGGCCTCCTCTATCACGGTCACTTGCGAAATGGTGAGTTGGAACAGATTGTTTTTTATATAATATAGTTTATCAAAAAATCAGTCCGTTAATTTTTAAACTTATATATACACACACTATTTTTTTATTAGTACGCCGTGCCACTGTGTTCTTTATTCTATCGCAATTAATCTTGCATTTTTACTTAAGTAGGTCTTTTCTGATCATCAATGAAGACAAGAAAGAGACTACATCAAAACCAGACCATTTCACATGCACTTCTTTAAGCTTTACATAGTTCATTGTAGGCTATACAATACAATGGTACGAGTAAGTCGTGTTTAGGTAGATTATGTAGCCCCAACTTAAAGATTAGGTTAGATTAATTATTATAAAAACGGTTAAAAAGTTTAAATGAAAGCCTCCCTCCGTATCCTGACCGAGCGCATCCAAGGTCACCACGACCGAGTGGTCGTCCGCCCGGTGGATACCTCTCTATACAGAATTCACGGAACCTCCAAATTAAATCTTCAGAGGGTTTTGAATAAAATTGCTCCCATGTAAACAAAACTGAAAGGGTATTTTAATAAGGACGGGGATTCGTTGTTTGCACTGAAAGATGCCTATACATACAAGGCACGTAGCTTACTTACCTATACATATTTGTATGATCATCAAAATGTACCGATTCGCCCGTAGATATAGGCCTGGCATAGATAATTAAAACTGGAGATATCTCACTACTTATCTAATCCTTTTTATTTATTCCATTCCGTCAATATACTTAGTCCTGTCAGCTATTCTTTTGAGACGCCTTTTTCCCGTGGAAGAAATACTTTCGAGACACTTGGAAATACATCTTGAATTAATTTCATAAAATGCGACTATAGCTCAGCTAGCATAATTGGCCTAAAATATAAATAATTGCAAGCTATAGGATAATTGGCCTAAAAGTAATATACCAGAGAGACGCTTCCGTGGGTTAAATGACAAGTTAAAAGTCCCGGCTATTGTGTCCCGGTAGACGTAATGTATATATGTATGTAGGTATGTTACAGGCCCTAAAGGTAGATTGAAAACTGTTGATTTTTTTTTCTTTCCGACAATTGACTACTCATACGAAAAAAACAGCGAAATTCCTGAATGAAAACTTTGCAGTATGTCCATAACTGACGCGCTAGGATTACTAGTCATAAGATATGGAATATTTTCGCCATATTGAGATGTCTATTACGTGTGATGTCATTAAGTCCTGGCCAGAGATGGGTAACTAATTCTACCCTTATAATCTTATCTGCGCAAATCGACGTGGGTCTGCAAAACCAACCGGAGCACTGATTGAATTTATCGACAATTTATTGGAAGTATTTATTGGGAATACGTGATTTCAACGTGTTTGTGATAAAAATGTATTGTGTTTATATTATAACGAGCACATACTTATTTAAATTCATAACTGACTAACTTAATTAAATTAATAACATAAATTCTACACACATGGCAAAAGAAGCTCTACCGAACAGTAAAATAAGGCTGTAGTTGATATTCTGGCAGATTTTACTCATGCTTATGACAAATATCGGAAACTCAGAATTTGATTAATCGTTAATCAAAATTCTGTAGTCGTGATTATAACTCGGAATGTACCTTTGGCTATCAGCAGTAAGTGAGACCTAAGTTTTGAGTGAGAGATAAGTTTATGTTGATTGTAATTATTCAAAATGCCTAACAAATGTTTCCATATATTATCCCATATAAACAAAAAGTTACATATACATACATGTATGAGTATTAGAAACAAGGGCGGTAAAACAGCTTGGTATGGCGTAGTAAGAGAGGCTTCCATAAATCACCTGCGGCCCGTGTCAGCCTGCACGGTAAATAACGCCAGCTGTTACTGACGAGGCTTTGTTATGAACTTAGCACACTATCACCATCACACCATCACCTCACAGTTATATTGGAAACGTGAAAATATGTGCGTATGAGTGTAATAGGCTAAAATGGCAGAGTCTTTCTTGGATGAAATTTGAAGATAGATTTTTAAGAAAAAAAGGGTTATTATCGCCTGTCCTATGCTTACTATTTGTTGATTTACCATACTTTACTTATGTTCCTAGGTCCCCTGTGTGGGGCAGAGGGCGTCCACAGGACGCTGATTTACCATAGTGCCAGCTTTTTTATACACATCATAGACTGCGTAAAATGACAGTATTTTGTACGTGCCTTTGATCTTTTACACACCGCAATACAGCGATTATTTTATATGATTTTTTAATGGCGTTTACTAACTTATAACATAATGACTCATTGAAATTTTAACAAGTGTGCTATGATCTTTATCCATACCCTGTAGGTATATTAGTTCCATTAATGTTTGAAACAAAGATGATACGTGTTCATGACAATACAATTTCCTAAATTATACCAGATGAGAATACTGAAAACAGTCAGCATTCTTACTGCAGTTGATTAAAATTTCTACATTCTCATCACCAACTATTTTCATATTATCACATAATCTTGGCTGATTTAATTTACTTACAGTAGTCTCTCTCTCTCTCTCTCTCTCTCTCGAGTCGTATTTCCTCATGACTGAGGGTCGTGTCTCCCCGCAGAATTTATTCGTTAGGAGAGTTCTCTTGGGCAGATACGAATACATCGTGGTGGGCGCCCAGGTCCTTAAACTAACAATAGTAATTAACTTTGTTTAACGAAAGCAATGTTTTTTGTAATTGAATCAAAGCTGTTTGCAACTGATTGAACTGACATAATATAACATCACTCTTCCATGCAATCATTTTACAGAACATAATTTATGCTAAATCGACTCAAACCCATTCATTTCTAAATGTAACTCGACCCCACCATCACTGAACCATGGTCTACTATATGCAGGTAAATGTAGCCGGCGGCCACCATGTTGTCAGAATGATCCTTTAATTAAAATACAGACATAACATGCCTACATACTTTATTGCGAAACTTTCCACGCGATGATCATAAATCAATTAAACTTTCTGATGTTTTCCGACGGCTGTTTGTTATCTCTGTATCTATGTTGATAAACTGTTGGTTTTCCCACTTAGATGATACTATATTAATAGAATTAATATAACACAATAAATAATAATGATGAACCAAAACAATAACAAGATATGACGCAAACTTTTTACAATAAAACATGAATTACAATATGCAAAACTAAACACTTGTTAACTCTTGTCCTCTGAAAGAAAATTTGTTTTATAAAAGGTTAAGGTAAATAATAAGCTAAGTATATTTTTTAACTCTTCGTCCATTTATTTTTATGACAAATATTATATTAATAAATAGCTTTGTTGCTTTACAACTTCACATTGTTACAACAAATTACTTGTCAATTTTTTTTTACATAAGATAGGCTCACTCTTGACTACAACTTGCCTGTTGTTAAGCAACGTTATAATTTACGATCTAGCGCGCTTACCTAAGAAGAAACCCGAAGAAATCAAATGTCTAAACACTAATACTCCTGCAACAAATAATTTTAGTAAATAGAGTCTATAAGAGATACCTGTATTATTATATTGTATGTGCCTTAAAAAAACAATTAAAACTTAATGGAATTCCAAGTATAAACTCAGTGACCTCCGTTACCAGAATTATAATTGAGCAAAGCAAGTATTTTAAAATATCAATTCCAAGTTAATCAGTGCCCAATAGGTCTACCATGAGTTGTTGTAATTTTTCAACAGTAAAATATTTATTTGAATAAAATTACAGTCAATTTCAAGATGAAATGCAATCTTGATAAATTATAGGAAAAATCCATAGGTCGTTTTAGCATTTCATACATTGTTTTAGCCAAATATTGAAACATGAGTTTTTTTCTAATTTGTATCAATAGTATACATATATCTTATTTATATCTTTGTGTACAGTAATGAGTTAATTCGTACATAAAACTTACAAAATGGTTATCGCTGTCTTCACATTCGCTCTGGGATCTTACCTGAAAATAACAAACGGTAATTGTAGAATTTTACACTTCAAAAATAAGAGTAGTAGGTAGTTAGAGGTGGTAAAACATTTAACCTTGAACTGACGACCTATACGTCTCACAGACATCAATGTTTTTGTGATAACAATATTTTCTAAAATATTTAGCTATATATTTAGCTTTAGCTTTAGTGCCAGAAAAGCTCAATGTAGGCTAACTGACTTGTTGTTGCTTATTCATTAATTCACTTAATCATGAAATTAAATAAAACAAACTTTGACACGTTTGCGTTTACGCTACCAGTGCAAGCACATTTTAATTATTTTGTCAAGTAGTGTTTTATTATACGAGTATAAACTTGATATAAGAATAAGTTTAGTTAAAGTCATAATAGGATAACTAACTGCTATATTAATGCAGTCCTCTCCATAATTCGTTTCGTCGTGACTGAGGATCGTGACTCTCCCGCAGAATTAATTCGTTAGGGGAGTTCTCTGGGGCAGATACATTGCCCAGATCCTTGCAAGGAAGACATAATTATGTCCTCAGATATTGTGGTCCTCAGACATGTCGGTTTTCTCACGATATTTTCTTTCACCGCTAAGCGAGTGCAAATCCACACATAACTTGAAAAACCAGTCATTGGTGTATGGCCGGATTCGAACCAGGGGCGTCAGGATGAAAAGTAGACGCGTAAACCGCGGAGCCACACTCGCTTCTACTTTTGTATTGGAACTAAATTATAATAAAAGTTCGTGGTAGACCGTCTGTTCAGTGGATTAAGATATCTTGTTGACAGGTAAATGCACCGCTGCGACCTTTAACTTTGTTTTAATTACATTTTGGAACCGCCACCTTCGAGCTTATCTGAAGAATTTAATTAAGTCTCCAACTTACCTGCGAATAAACTTATTAATCATTTTTGTGAAATTGATTTTGAGTTATTGAAAAAAATCTATTTTGGCAAAGTGCGACTCCGAAAAATAAGAGTAAATTGAGACGAAATTGCCATTCGAAAAATTAATTTTTGCGCCTATTTAGTATCGCCGCGTGATTAGTTGGTATAACTTAGGTATACCTTTGTAAAACAATAGGGATAATACAATTGACACGCGGCTAAGTTACACCAACGAATTAGGCAACATCTATTAATTTCCATCAGGCAAACTATGGTCAAGTGCTGTTTTAGTTAAAAAATCTTATGATTTACCAGAAGAACCCCCTCAGTTTACCACCTAGAGCTATCATAGAGAACATTAAATTAGACGACACTGAACGCCGACTGCTTACCATCAGGCAGTGTGTATGCCTTTTTACAACTTTACTTATAAAGAAATGTTGTTTTTTTCAGTTCCGTCTGGCGATGAAGATCCATGCAACAGCCATGGCATGCAGAGAGCGGTGCTTTGAAGACAGCACGCCGCTGCCATCTTTTGGACACTATCTGTACTTCCTGTTTGCACCTATCCTCATTTATAGAGACCAGTATCCGAGGTAAGGAAACAAATATTTCTGGTATCCAAAATATACCTAGTACTCAATATATTAACTAAAGTGTTTTCACTCACGTGTAAATCGCGTAAGTTGTTTACGCGTTTCGGATGTTATGACATCCATCTTCAGAACGTATGTTCTGGGACCGCGGCAGCACGCAGACGTAATATATTGATAAAATGTCTCACGAAAGTTTTAATATTAAAATACCTAGTACTAATAAAATTACGAATAACTTTTTTTATATGTTACCATTATTTTAATCGTACCTACATAGAGTATTACTTACTAACACACCCGTTAAAAGAATAATTTGACCTAATTATATTATTTTATCCAATTTTCTACAAAACTAACTAAAGAATAAGCTATTACTTAACTGAAGCGTAGTGTTTTTAGATTGTCAAGTAACTCTCTCACTCTAAAATAGCCAAAATCTAAAATTAAAGCATACCTTAAATTTACTGGCAAAACAATGTCATTAAATAAACAAGGTGTTATATTTATCCCCTCATCAAACTTTTAATTTGAGCGGAGTTGACCTGACCCTTCTCAGTATCATATTTATCATAGAAAAATATTCTTTTTCACTTAATAGGGTATCTTAAAACGCATCTATCCTTTCAAAAATAACGGTGTTTGACCCCAGGCTTGTATTATAATTGAGTTCTCGCGTGCCTGGGCCGTATATTATTCAGAGTAACAAATCATGTTTATTTTTCATGTCATATTTAGGACAAAGAAGATCAGATGGGGCGTCGCGCTGTCTCATTTTGCGGAAGTGGCTGCAATTATATTTTACAACAGCTTCCTTTGGGAGAGATTCATCTTGCCATACTGGTCGGATTTCGGGAAAACACCGAGCGTGAGTACCAATTTGATTGTTATTAAATAAAAAATTAATAAAATAAAAAATTTCTTTATTAGACAAATAAAATAGATCCATTTTTGTTAGTAAAACTAAAGTATAGGTGACGCGACGCGAATTATTGCAATCAAGTAAAAACATAAACTACCATTATCATAAATTCGAGGGTAGTTCAAAAATAAAATCGTATGTTAATAAAATAAGTCACTCACCAAAGATAATTTATCCATAAAATTCCGTCATAGACAGAATTCCAGTAACCTGGTCTCACAAAAGCAATTAATATTCACTGGTTTTGTCGTAATGTTTGGTTAAATGATTTAACAACGTTAAATAACCGTTATTTTTGTTTAATTTAGTTTTTTGTTATTAACACATTTCGAATTTATAAATTTGAACGTTATATGTATTTGGAACGGTTTACAATGTTCTTTAATAATCACTGGACACAACACGTAAAGAATATTTAAAATAAAATAGATTTTTAAACAAGTTGTTTAAGGCGTGCGACAGCGGCGACACAAAATCACGTAATGGCGAGTTACAGGCGCCTTCCCCGTGGTGAGCCGAGTGGAGCGGATACGGAAACGAGTGAAGTTGCATTTTGCTTTTTTAAAGTAGTTAACTATCTAAATGTGTGACAGTGGCAGCACAATTCCACAGACTGCTGCTTAGTAAACAATATAATCGTCTTCGGTTGACCCGAAGTATAATTGGCACACAGGTCAGCGTGTGACTTTCGATGGTATAATTTTATTCACGATTATTTTCTATTACATAGATACCCAAACTATTAGAACACAAGTCTATAAATACTCTATAATGAACCAAACAATAAACTACAACAGTTTACTAAGGGATGTATTAATTCCGAGACGATTTTCACGACCATTTCGCGTGTCCTGTAACTATATACAATCTGGCTAAGAAATAAACGTTTCATTGAGTTATTAACACATTATTGATAGTTAATATCTATGTTACACCATTAAATTATAATATGCGGAGGCGGGGAAAGGAAACACGAAAACACATAAGTCTTCACGTGATTCATGGGCTCATTTGATGAGGAAGACATTTTTAGTAGGGCTATACAATAGGCTTTGCGTATTTAAGGACAACAATATTATAAATATACCTACATAGTATGTATTTCATGATGCTTTAAAGTTTCTAGAATAAAAATACATGTGATTGCCAAAGTATCGTAGGACTATTATTATAATCATGTTATGATTTTGCAAAATTCTGTTCATTTCACATTTTTTTAAATAATTACTTTGTTAGATAAAAAGATGAGGCCTGCACAAAATTGATGCAGATGGCACATACAAAGGAGGCCTTTACCCAGCAGATAAACAGATAAACATTTTATTGATAATTAGATGAATTATAAGTCAATTAAAGGAAAAAATTACAATAAAATTTCTATGAAATATTCATAATCCATATTGCAGTGGGATCCCAAGGCCCGCGGATGATCATGATGAAGATAAAAAATTATAATTATGTCTGTGCTAATGCATAAAACAAATCATACATGTATTTTTTTTTTTACTAAAACACTGGCTTTATTTACAATAATAAAATATAAAAACAAGGGAAGAAAAACTAAACATACTACTTCTAACTACTACAAATAGGGGCACTTAGAAAATCTTTAGAAAAGCCTAAAGATAATCTAAGTGCTCCAGCCCACTACCAGAGGGCAGCGTGCCCAGCATACTGGCCGCATTACCACGCTGGATGGCAATGCTGATACGTTGAGCCAGAAAAAGGCCAGCATTTTGGTCATGCGTCGCGTCAACCAAGCGCTCCGAGAGGTTTTGGAAAATAAGTAATTAAAATAAGTAATTCATGTATTGTAATACTAAGCAATATGCATAAATCAACAAAAACCCTAATTGAACTAAACTTATACAATACCTACTCATGTTAATCTTACAGCTGCAAAAATGTATATTTTGTTTTTTCAATATTTTGTATCAGCATTGAGCTTGAAACATTGCCTCTCGTGCTGACAAGTTAACTACGAACGATCCATCATGATTAACTTCTAGCGACCCTTTCGTTTAGCTTATTCCATTTTAAACCGGCTGAATTTCAAGTGAGAACCATACAAATGGCACAATATTTTTCTCACAGAACGAAAAGGTTTTACGTTTTAACAAGTTTTATTTGGACTTATTATAAAACCAAGCTGACCATAAAATGAGAAGAGGTATTATCCCGGTTCCGTTTATATTCAGGTTCCTTATTTGTAAAAAATACGCTGAGACAGGTTTAAGGAAATGCGAATGTGGTTTGTGTAGGCATTTTTTACATTATCTGTGTGTATTACATTATATTGTTATCCGATATAGTAAAAAGTATTATAATATATCTTCTTTTGGATAATTGTACACAGTAAGGGACCAAATAAATCATTCATGTGTTCACAATCATACCTACTGTTTTACTAAGTGGTTGTAGAAATTACATATAAAATATAGTCACTCATGTGTTGATTTTTTCAATTTTGAGTAGACATCTTTCAGTCACAGACATTTCAGTCTTATTAGATCATGTATATCATGTTGTTAAAAAAATAGGCTACAGTAATAGGTTACGTTTGACTACAGTCTGACAGATATAATATTAAGCACCACTGTAGTCTAGAAGAGATATACTCATCCTTGATGTGAAGACATACTTATTGTGTTAAAACTATAGGCTATATCGTAGAGACAAAATTGTGCCGATAAATTACACTATGCCTAAAAACTTACAACAGAAATGCAATTTTCTATTTCATTTTGCAAAACGTAAATCATATCTATTATAAAATGATGTAATGAAACGAACGACACTTACATTAATACAAGTATTGATCAAAACTTACATTCATATAAGTTTCAACGTCATTAAATACATAATTTAATGTAATTTCCTTCTGATTTCCAGGTAGAAGCAGGGACCATAGTCCGGGGTATGTTTGCGTGCGTGATCCCGGGCGTGATATCGTTCCTGTGCGGGTTCTACTGCTTGCTGCACGCTTGGCTCAACGCCTTCGCAGAGATCCTTAGGTTTGGAGACAGGCTGTTTTATGAAGTAAGTAATAACCTTTTTATATTTTTAGGATCTGACTTCAAAAAAGAAATGGATAAATATATTGATAAATAAAAACTTTCTTGTTATTTATGACAAATAAGTAACTTTCCTAATAAAGTAATTCATCTAATTATAATGTTCAGTGAAAATTGTATTATTTATTCTGTGGTAAAAGTACAAAAGTGAATAATGTACTACGTAGCAAGCTACGAAATATCGTACTACGAGTACGATATTTCGTAGCGGGGGCTCCAAAGTCTGCTACAACGTAGCAACAACTACGACCGATATACTCGTACCAAATAAAAAAACGTTTGGCAGACTTTAGAAGAATTAGAAACATAGGTATTGAAATGAAAATTAAAACACCATTGTTTACTTATCTAATTTACCCACATATGTATAGTAAGTATACAAAAATGAATAAATAGATAAATATTCCGGAACATTGCACGCAGCGCCATCTAGCCCTACACTTAACAAACGCTTGTGTCGTAACAAACTTGTTATTGTCTTGTTAACTAACTCCATTTTCTCCAGGAATGGTGGACTTCCTCCCGCTTCGCCAACTACTTCCGGCTGTGGAACCGCGTGGTGCACTCCTGGCTGCGAGACCACCTCTACCGCCCTCTGGTGCCTGTCTCAGGACGGGGGGTTGCATCATTCCTTGTCTTCTTTGTGAGTATCTAGTGCATACTGTTTCTTTAACACTCTCAGTGCCATTATAGCTTTCTTTCATTCAGGGGTAGTAGGTATCTATATATATAAAACTCAAAGGTGACTGACTGACTGATATAGTGATCTATCAACGCACAGCCCAAACCACTGGACAGATTGGGCTGAAATTTGGAGTGAAGGTAGATGTTATGACGTAGGCATCCGCTAAGAAAGGATTTTGGAAATGCCACTTTTAAAGGGGTAAAATAGGGGATGCAAGTTTCACTTCTTAATGAGAGCGGAACCGCGAGGACCCACTAGTGTTACATAAAGATACTACATGGCGCTGATAGTTTAAGCAAAGTGAGTGTTCCTTTACCTTTATGTTCCTAGGTCCCCTGAGTGGGGCAGAGGGCGTCCACATTGATTCTCCATCTCGTCCTGTCTTGGGCTTCATACTTCACTTCAGGCCAGGTCTTGTGGAAGTACTTAAAAAAAAAAAGAAAGAGTGTTAGGATAGTTTAAGAAGAAATGGTTTTTTTTTTTGTTGATATTTGTTAGTTGATTGTAATCAGTGGATAGTTAAACTTTAGGTTTACTACTAATTTCAATCAACAAAATAAATATGAGAATAAATGTTGGCTGTAAAAATACTTACAACCTGCAATTTTTAAATCATGGCGAAGAACTTTAGGACGGGTTAAAATTTCTAGAAATCAAGTTTCAGTTAAGAAAACCAAAGTCTGGAAAGCAATTTGCGTGCATCATTTCAATAAATTTAATACACGGTACTCCCACATTAGTGTGACATCATATCCTGTAATTTGAGAGTATATAATAAGAACCTACGAGTAAGTAGGTACTAAAGAGCTCTCTGAGGACGATAACATTGGCTCTCACAAAACGTTTCCTTTATACGCCCTTGCATAACTTCCAAAACAAAACGGCAAGTTGCATTATCATAACATGTTGCCTTATCTTTCATTGCGTTTAGTAATTAAAGTCTAAATTGGGTCGTAAGTGAGTGTCTTGACGCCCCAGTGGTACAAATTATACGAATTACGTAAGCAACCTGCGACCTGTGAGCTTTTTGTTAATTAAATAAGATTATTTGGTTAATTAAGCAGATTATTTTGAAAAGTAATGACATAGAATAGCGTGTTTAATATGAGCCTTTGATAAGGCATCTGAATATTATTAGGTACATAGTTATTCGTAATTTGTTAAAATGAAGAAAATTAATCGAACAAAATTAATTATATTTTAATTACCTACTATAGAAGTAAATCAAATGTGTAGGTACCTGTCTGCATAATATTTCGTATTAAAAACAATATTTGTATTCAATTACTTAACTAGTCGTGATAATCAACACTCTACGAAAGCACAAAACTTTCCAAATAGAATGAGAAATAATGACTGAAATGAAAAGTCGTACCTATGCTTCTATTAAGTATTTTGAATGACGGTACAGTAACTAAATTAGGAGCCATCAACAACGGTGAGTGCTTGCGAATGGCAAAGGTTAATATAATCAATTATCTACACAAGAACCCAACTAAGTAACTATATGTTGAAGACTCGACCTTCGTAGTAATAAAGTATTTACAACTCATGCATGCTTTGTTCGAAGATTAGCTTGGATGAGTTTGATGACAACAGAATTTTTAAAAAGTGCAAAACATATTATTAATTATTTAGCTAGCCTTTTTTTAGATATCGGTACCTATAGGAATATCCGTTTCTTCGTAGATGCATTGATGGGTCAAATATGGGTCCCAGTAACCCGAAGACCAGCGCTGGTTGCTTCCACACAACCAGCATTATGCTGAGTTGGGGCTGTGTTGTGGCAGATTTTTATGTTTGTTTATTATGTTTTTACTCCTGTGTGTTCTTCTGTTAAATCTGTCACAATAAATGTTTTCTTTCTTCTTTCTTTCTTTCTTTCAAATAAATGAATTTTATTTATTGCTACAGATTTATGCATATTGCTTGTTATGAAAAACGAATGAACCGATTTTAAAGAAATACTTTTTGATAGTTTTGCACGAAGTTTCTTATAGCAGTCGTTTCAAAATCAAAAAAATATCTACCTACCTAAGAGCTGTTTAAAAACTGCCAAGTTTTTATAAATAGACGGATTTATCCTAATTTTCGTATCCATCCCATTCAGCCACTAATTGAACTTTAATTTAATTTAAGCCCTTGTCTCATCCATCCTCTGGTAATTGTACTTTAACACAATCGAATATGGGTCGTTCTTCTTTTTAACCTACAATTTGATCCAAAATGAACTTAATATTGAAAAAGAAAATTCAGATTCCTGGTCAATATATATATATATATTCTGATAGCAGAGTTCCTATTATACCAAAAAAAGTAGTTGGCCACGAAGTTAACCGATTTTTAAATGATTTTCAGGACTTTAAATATAGATTCGATAAAAAAAAATACTCCTTCGTCACGAAATCTTTTATTTTATTCTCTCGAATTGTCTGCGTCAATTAAGTTGTTGTTTTGTCATACATTAATTAACTAAATGAAGTTTTGGAAAACTTATTAAAGTAATATATTAGTGTTTAAGAAATATATTTTATTCATGATTGTATACCACTCCGTCACATTTTCTGCTAAATTAAAGTATGTTTTTGCTGTAAATAATTTTACGTTATCATTTACGTATAAATACGAATATCAGAGACGGCAATATCATCAAGTAATAGAAACAAAACAAAAAATCTTAATTTGCGCTTGTCTTAAAGAATATTAAAAGACCAAAAGAATTTCTCTAGTGGGAGACAACATCGTGACAGAGTAGTATATTATGTGACAGAGTTGTTATTCTAGGGGATACCGGGCTGTGTATTGGAATAAAACTGCTTTATTTATCTAGAATTACTTATATTCTTATAAATCTTTATCAGTCATTGACATTGTCTTATAAAATAACATGAGATCCAACTTAGATATTAATGTAATCACAATTGAGAACCTTTGGAACAAGAGATCCTTATTTTAGTAAACTAAATGACTACTCACTGGTCTAAAGTAAATAAAAAAAAAAACAAGTCTAACGTGACAATAAATTAAAGTTCTCTAAAACATATAATAAAATAATCAACATTAACAATAGCAGCATCTAGGAGGACAATATTAAAATTCAGAGCCATTGTTAGAAAGACTCATTTTTCGAATACTGGTAGTGGCTCTTTGAACTGGTAATATTGTCTCTTGCCCTTTCTAATAACATTCGGAGCCGTTAAGACTTTAATCGAATCATCAAAAGGGATATCCGATATGTCATTCTGTACCAACTTAAACAGTCTTCCACTAGCATCGACAGTCTTTAAAAACATAACCAAGACATCGCCTTCTTCATCGACGTTACTTTTTGCCACTCCAGCGTAAGTATATTGGGTGTTCCTCTCGCTTCGTACTTTGGCCAATACGTGAACTCCGTCTTTTATTTTCATTGGATGCATGTCTTCAGGCTGGAGGGTATGAAAAGAAGTACCAGGGACGGCAGTTTGATCATTCATTTTCAGCATGGCCAAGGGCACATCTTCATCGGATGATTCATCTGGGCCATACACGGTATCGTAAAATCCTTTTTCGGTGCATCCCAATTGTGTTAGTAATATCAGCAAAACAGAAAT
Organism: Macaria liturata; assembly: GCA_964023185.1. Taxonomy (NCBI): domain Eukaryota; kingdom Metazoa; phylum Arthropoda; class Insecta; order Lepidoptera; family Geometridae; genus Macaria; species Macaria liturata. The sequence goes on along the minus strand of OZ026812.1, from coordinate 7,592,414 downwards.
GCTCCACATCATTACTTATATTGTCGTTAGATGAGAACTCGTCAGCAGTATTTTGTTGTTGGATTTCAGGCAGAGGCCGATAAGTTTTAGGAACGTGACAAGAACAGAACTTTGCACAAAAACAACTTAATACTCTGAGGTTTAAGATTCCACGAGTTTCTGTGAACATCTGGTGAACTTGCATTGTTCCTTTCAAAGGTACAATGTTACTTGGGATCTTAGCTGCTACATTTTCTACGTCTTCATCTGTCACCATGAACAGTTTAATTTTGTTAGCATGTTGAAGCGCTGAAAAGAATTGGAACACATCTGCAATGTCATTTCCTCTAGCTACTATCGCATCAGCTTGGCGTTTCATTGTACCGCCAATACCATCAGCCGCTCCTTTTCCGTGCCCTGATTCAAAGAAATTCCAGGATATTTTGCGGAACCCGTATTCCTCGAAAAACCTGTTTGCCATTAGGTAAAGTTCTAAATCTTTGCACATATTAAGTTCTGGGTTGAATATGCCTGAAATAAATGACTTTTATTTATTTATTATTTATTTGCGCTTGACTTCAGCAACCTTTTCGGGGTTATTTTTTCGTTTATTCCGACAACGCCGCTGTCTTTCTGCTGGCGTTAATGCCTTCTATTTTGCCATGATGATATCTGGAAAAAGGAAATAAGTACCTAAACACACAAAAAGATAGAAAAAATATATACGTAACACTTTCTGTAGAAATAACTACCACAGTATGTCACGATTTCAGCATAATCAGAACGTAAATTGTTTATTTTACCCCTCCGTCACGTAAATTACCACTCTGTCACAAAAAGTATGTGACGGGGTAGTCATGTGACGGAGTGGTAAAACTTTGTTGCAAAGTCTATAACACTTACAAATTACAAAGAATATAATTTTTAACTCGTTTAATATAAAATATTTCTTATTACGTATGAATAAACAACAAAAAGTAACAATTATAATTATATTTTGAATGAATTACTTACGTGACAAAGTAGTAGCCGAATAAACACACGCACCTCCTACCACAGCTTTCGGGCGACTGACGCACGGTCTCTGGATCGCAGAGGGGAAATCGTTCCAAGGGTTGAAGGGGGTCTTAACCTACAATCGCGTGCGCCAAAGATGAGTAACTCGTACGCGTATTTCGTAGGTCAACTCGCGTGACAGAATTTACGAAATAAAACATTAGATGGTGGGAGACAAGAACTTGAAATTTTTTAATAATTTTATTAAAAGTGGCAAAAAATTATTATTGGTTTTATATGACGGATAATATATTTAGGAGTTATACGTTATCTTTATATTTTATACGATCATCGGATTTTTTCGTTTTATTATGAATTGCACGCAAGCCGAGGTAGCGGGAGACCACCGTCATTTGTATGAAATACGCCTCGGTCACGGAAGAATAACTACTCGGTAGCGAACTTTTTAGATTAAAATTATTTAATAAATTTGTAATTTAATCGTGCACAGCCATTATTGTATACTTCAGTGCACGTTGTATCGCAAATAAAGAAAAAAATATGGTAATTTCGTTCTACTTTTTATCACTCACTGCTGGAGACACCATTTTGTAGGTTAAAAAGAAGAACGACCCATATCCTCTATGTTTTATTAATTATACCCATGGAAAAAGAGACATGCATACCTTTTTTATGATTATACCAAATCTCAAGGAAACAGCTATTAAAATAGTTGACATTGATACCAACGCTTAATATAACTTATATAACATCCCCCAGGCATCAGCAGTAGTCCACGAGATAGTGCTGGCGTTGTCCTTTGGTTTCTTCTACCCGGTGCTGCTGATTCAGTTCGGCGGGTTCGCAGCCATGATGGTGCCTCTGACCTCGGCCAGCGGGAGGAGGTACCCCAACGTACTCAACCTCCTCATGTGGCTGTCGTTCTTTATTGGGAATGGTAAGATTATTTCAAATCTTTATGGTACTTTTTAAAACTAAAACGGGTTGCAGTTTACCATAGTTTGCCCGATGGTAAGCAAAAGCTATGGCCTAAGATGTAGCGTGCTTACCCGATAAGAACCGGTTCACTCTCGCTTTGAAGATCGCTGGATGATTGATCGAGGGGAACAGGGAGTCGAGGAGGGAGTTCCACAACTTTACGGTACGTACAAGTGAGGAGTTTCGTCGAAGTCTTACCCTAATACTCTCTTCCCACGAATATTAAGAACGCAAAATTGTATAGTTATAATTATCCAAGTAGTTAACTACACATCAGTCCTTTGGCATTCTAGACCAATAACTTCGAATATTTTATCATTGGCTGATAATTTTGTTACCTATCGACGCTATAGTTGGCCACTCTGATACGATGCATAGAAAAAAAAACTTTCAGAAGACTTGATAACATCCTTTTTTTTGAAGTCTGTTAAAAATCTGATAAATAATTATTAAATTTTGTTTTCAGGAATGCTCTGGAGCCTGTACTCAATGGAGTACTTCGCTCGCAAGAACTGCCCACCTTCTGAAAACGACAGCTTTTTCGTGCCCAAATCGTGGTCGTGTCCTGAAATCATACTCAAACCTAACTGGAGCTTCCAAAACCCTTTGACTATGTTCACTTTAGACTAATTTGATATCTGTTTAGAACAATACCACCGTCCTTACGACAATAACTAGGAATTTCTGCCATATTTATAAAAAAATGCTCAATGATCAATATATTTTTAACTTGTGGATGTGTTTTGTCTTTTTCACTCGTCACCAAAAGTATCGATAAAAGAAGAATGAATTATTTTTCTCTCGATAGTTTAACAGCCATTTAAGATAAAGCGACAGTTTCTGCAGGTAAACAAAAACAAATTAAATTTAAAAAATATACTTTCAGAAGACTTGATAACCTTCTTTTTTTTGGAAGTCGGTTAATAAGTAATTGAAAAGATATAATATATATATTAATATCGCTACATAACAACTGTGTTTAATTTTTAAGAAAACAATTCAAACCCTTACGCAATAAATTTTATTCATATAAATATTAAAATATACTTAGTTCATACAATAATATCTGAACATAACTTTTCCTGAACCCACCGTGTTAATTGGTTTGAACTATAGTCCATTTCATATAGCAAGTCACCTGTGACAGGTCAGTAGAACGTAAAAGAACATGTACATAAATTATTGTGACGTCATGCTCATGTTGAAATATTTCTATTTATTAGTGAAAACATTATGTAAGTTAACAAAAATAACTATTAATATAAACAGTAAAAATTATAAGACACCAAATAAAGGGTATTTTTCGCGTGTACATACTCGCATTCAATGTTACAAAAAAATAAAATATTAAATTTCATCGCACAGTAAAGTTACGTATTACTGCTAATTGTGACGTCATTTTCGTAGGGTTGGGACTTGGTAATCGATTATTTTTGACATCAAAAAAATATCGCAAAAACAAGTATTTATCATTTCGATCTATCAGAGATAATGATTTATGTACTTCAAGCACAATGATTTTATGCGATTTTTTATATTAAAATAATTAAGGAAGGTATTTATAAGTTTTTTATCATAAAAAATATAGCGAAAAACATAAAATTTTTGTGAATTAATGAAATTTCATTTGAATAAATTAATATATATTTTGGCTTCATACATATTATACTGGCAATATTTTTTTATCAAAACTGTATTCTTTTCTTCTTCTCAATTTGTCCCTTCCTTAATTTATCAGTAGGAATTTATTCTGGGTTCGACGAATATTATTTTGTGATTGTCGGTAATTCACATAACATTTTTAGGATAGGCAGATGAAAATAGCCATAAGTAACTACAATCGATAATCGGTAAATTTCTAATTCGAATTACTGCAGTACATCATTACAATTGTCAAAATGATATTGACAAGTGACGTTTTATATGTGTCACAGGTGCCTTGCTATATGAAATGGATTATAATCACAAATCATTGTACGAGGAAAATTCTAAACTTGAAAATATGGAACATTTGACTATCACTTTAAAGAAATACCAAATTACTCAATTAAAAATACTACAATAACATGGATACATAAAAAAAAGGTTTATCTTAAAATTGCATTCACTTAAAAGTATTTATAATATTTTATTACATAAACAGGCACTCTATAACAGCTTTACGACATAACAACTAAAAACATTCGCAAAGGAATGTAGGAAAAAAATATAGATATTTATAGGAATTGAACTGTATTGTTGTTATCAGTTTAAACTAAATAGTTATATACGAAACTAGAAAACTACGGGACACAAGCATTTTACGTACAAAATCCGAACTTCCTAGCACCGTGTTAGAAATTTAGCTTTTTTGGCAGTACTTGTAACACACGGCACACTATTACGTTAATGACACGCTTATTACACTTATTTGCATAAATAACAACATTCTAAACGCTGATCATAGCATCAAATCCGCCAATTGGAGGCGTCCGAAATGACATCATAATCAATCACAACATTTCGGTTTACAGTGATTGGCGGATCTCCTTTCCATCGATATCTCTTTGTCGTAAAAATGGTATGCCAGTTCTAATAACTGTCAACAGAAAAAACAATGCTTTTATAGCATTAGAAACACATTAAAACAAAGCCTATAGAATGTTGTCGTTAGCAAATTCCCCATCAAACGATGACGTCATCCATTGTTATCTCACAGCCCTTACTGACTAATAGTGCTACATATACTTAAACACATAAACATACATTTATAAGAAACTTAACATTAATGTATGAGTGCAGCTATAATCTCTAAAGAACATTTTAAACTAAGTTCGTGTAAAATATAGACGAAAATTTGGCGTGAACTATCTTTTGTGACAAAAAGATGCGATGTAAATTTTATCTAGTGTAAGTATACTTTAAATTGTAGTATGCAATAACAATTTATATTTGAAATATTCTAATACAGTCAAGTTTGGATAGTAAAATTTAAATCATTGACAGAAAATACCAGAAATTACTACAATAATTGACTGTATCCTAAACATTTAAAATTTAATATGGCATCCAGATCTTACTTTCTAATAAAATGTGGACATTACGCTAAAATATGGTGAATTAATTTCATGTAAAAATAAAGAATACGAGGAATATAAATTCGTGTTCTGTGAAATAGTAAATATGGATTACAAAAATTGAGGCTTTAAACTTACTATAATATTTGGGGCAAGATTTCTCTATCAAAAATTTTACAATTTTGTTTTCTTCATAGCTTCAGAGAGAGCATTACATTCAGTTCATATTTTAGCTATGAATATTTATTTACTTTTAACAGTCACTTCATACCAATTCAAAAAAGGTTTTTGGAAAATAATCTTTGCAGTTTTGGCTGTAATAAACAAACAATGTAAAAACGAATACCAATGATATTTCATTTTCTGTAGTGATTTGAATCATCTCACCCCTTCTTTGTCACATATTAAACAGCGGGAGTACGATCTTGTTCCTTGAAAAGAGATGTGGACATCCTGGAAAAGAAAGATATAAGTAAGTTTTTTTAAATATACATACAGTACATAATGTAAATGGCAAATCAAAGTCGCTTTTCGTTTTCCTACGTATGATGTATGTACCTATTAGCTATATGGTTAGATCGTTAAAACTACAAAACAGATATTAATGCAGTTTATTTTTTATTAACCGACTTCCAAAAACAGGAGGTTGTCAAGTCTTCTGAAAGTTTTTTTTTTGTGGATATGTTACGCGATTACTCCGTTGTTTATCAACCGATTTCAAAAATTCTTTTTTTATTTGATGAGGATAGTTTCCGAGATGGTCCCATAAAAATTGTTTTTCATTCGGTTCAGTAGTGACAACTCACCAGGGGCGCTGCTGTATACACTATATCTTCTGAATTATCAGCCCGATTTCGATGTGGTTTTCTATGATAGGCTTAGATTTGTTTAGCAAATGAATTTATGTTGTAGTTTTTTTTGATAGGCTTAGATTTGTTCAGTAACGTTACAGTAGAGTTGAAGGCGGTTTTTGCTTTTGTTTAAAATAATTATATATTGAGTGATTCAAGAGGATGGTTTATGTCACAGAGCTTTGAAGTCCATGCTTGTCGGGGCGCGCGCAGGGGCGATGTGGCCCGATCGTTGTTCTGTGGTTTATGTGTATATTAGAAAAAAGAGTTATCAACATAGATCTAATAACTACAGAGACAAATTTATGAAATGAAACATATATGTTTTATACTCACAAATAATGATAAGCATTAATATAATAGTATAGGAACACCTACTTGTAGGAATTAATAGGTCACAGGTATTTTTCTAATTTCATGCTGATGATGGAATGGCATGCAGTGGATTGGAAATTAACTGCAATATAAGTAGTGTAACTAATATAGCATATTGGATATTCTACTATTTAAAAGGATGTGGAAGGACCTAGGCGCCCATCACAATGTATCTGACCAAGTAACAAACTCCCCTAACAAATTAATTCTGCGGGGGAGTCACTACCCTCAGTCATGAGAAAACATAACTCAATTAGAGAGAGAAGAGACTATTTAAAAGTGAATGTCTGTTTCTTTGTATATTTGTTGTTGACACCTCGGAAGAGCAATGGATCATTGTCAGGTCTGGTACCGATCCCAAGAAAGATCCCTGAAATGTTTTAGGTCACTTCTATCTCAAACAATTGCAGTGAACCCAAAGGCATCCACTAGTCAAATTAGTTTTACAGTATGTGCAACTTGCAAGCATTATTAAATGCATGTGCCAATTAATTTAAATAGAGAAGTAAATAAGGCCATGATAACACTTACTTGCTTATCATATGTTCATATATGTATGTTGGTATAACAGTGATGTTAACAACAGAGGGACTGTCTGTGATAACCCGTGATATTTCCTTATCTTTCATTCCTACAACACTAATTGTGTTTACTTCCAGCAACTGGTGATCGGTTAGCACTCCATTACGAGCTGCCGAGGAGTCCTTGACAAGGCTCACAATCTTTCCATTCTTGAATTGGAAACCGACATGGCCGAGGGAGTCTTTGTGCAGGGTTATAGTCCTCTCGAAGGGCCTGTAATCATAGTTAAGTTTATGTTAGCAAACATGTTTGTAACATACATTTTGAAAAGTAGTAAGTCTAAAAATTAGAGTTTAAAAACCTATACTGGTATCGTAAAGTCGCCAAGTACAAAATAGTATGCAGTTTCAAATATAAACAGGACAATTATTAATTATGATGAAATTTCCCACTAGTATTTCCTTATACTAGATTAAATTTATGAATCATCACTTTGCATGTTGTGGTCCACAACATAGTAGGTACAAAAGCATAATTTGTAAAAGTGAACACACAAGTGTGGTAATAAATTGGTAATCTTACACACCTGTCTCTCACAGCCATAGAGATACCATTAGCGGGAGCCTTCTTCAGCAGACCATGGCACTGGTCCATGGACATACCAGCAAGGGCTACATTGTTGATCTCCAAGATCTGGTCTCCAAACCTCAGGCCGGCCAGGGCAGCAGGACTCTTGGCAGCTACATGGCACACAAACACTCCATTGTTGACAGAGTGCAGTCTCAAGCCACACCTGCCATCTCTATCCTTGCACAGAACTACAGGCCTTATGGCAGCTGTGACTGTAGCCTTCGCCAAAGTTAGTGATTGAGAAGAAATCGGGGCCACCAGGTTGGTCACTGCTCCACCAGATTGAACCTAGAAATAAAGTAAACAACACTTTCATTGTTGTAGTATCAATTAGCACAGTTTCACAATGTTGATTCAGGCTGACTCATAGTGTACAGCTTGGTACGATTAGAAAGGAACATGTCAAATTGGAATGACCTAATTAAAAACCTTGAAAGAAATCACTCAACGGTAAATGAACAATTCGGCAAAATTATGATCCTATTGCAATATTTTAAACTTGCAGAGCATAGAAATGAATTAAATAGGTTCAATATAAATTTAATATAATAACTAGTTATAGAATAGAATAGAATATCACTTTAATGTACACCAAAAGACAGAAATTACACAATAGAAAATAGACATAAATATAAGTGCTGCACATTGGGTGGCCTTATTGCCCTAGGCGATTTCTTCCAGGCAACCTTTTGGACAGACATTACTTAGGACTGTAAACAGGCGGTGTACTAAAGATATACTTATATACATAAATTAGTTAAAAGACCAATACACACTCAAATTATACACAAATATAAACATATTTCATACATAATATACTATAGGTACATACATAAAAAATCAAAGTACAAAATAGGCTACCAAATTTAATATTTTATGTGTTATTACATTGATTGAACTATATCTGACGTCAATCCTCCCATTGTATGATAATGATAGGCAGAAACACAAACTAGTAGGTAATCTATGTAGTAGCTATGACATGTATACTCACTGTCTGCACGCGATATTCGGGCATGTTTTGCGCGATAACGTCCGAAGAAAGTTCTAGGCCCATGTAATCTCCCAAAGCAGGGTAGACATGACCATTGGGAGCACTCGGAGGGGCGGAGGCTGGCGGTAGGGCATATGGCGGCGGAGCCTGGTACTGCGGAGCGTGATGTGCGTACTGCTGATGCTGGCTCATCTGAGCCCGCGCCATAACGTCCACTTTCATGTCTTCCAGGGATGGATACAGCGACATTTTTACAGATTATTACAAAGCCAATAAAACAACGAACACAACGATGTCCAACTTTACACTGACTGACTACCCGCAAGTAACTGGATATGGATAGAGATGGGGAAAACCACAAACCGTATTATTCACACTTCGCAAAGCCACACCAAACAAATCAAAACGAAAATGAGTCACAAAAACAAAATGCCCAGAGAATCCAACGAATCCATTAAATTGTCATTGACAATAAAGTAAATTCTGACACTGACATCTAGCAATAATGCCAAGTACCTAGTAATATTATAGCTAAATATTTCGAAATTAACAAAAAAAATTTGTTGCCTGTAAAGTCGGTATACGGGCGAAAGTTTTACGTGACAACGACTTTGAGTGGTAAAATAATTTTAATGTGAATATTCATTCGTATAGTAGGAAGAAGGATGAAATAATAGTAACAATTTAAAACATTTATTTATACAAAGAATTATATTTAAAACATTAATTTATACAAAGAATCTCGCACTGAATTTCATATTATATTTATTATTCTGTCTCTCTCGCTCTTAGGCGGGCTAACTGTGCTCGAGTGGAAGGGACGCGTGCCTTTCACTTTTTATGTCTGTCTCTCTCGCTCTTAGGCGGGCTAACCATGCCCGAGTGGAAGGGACGCGTGCCTCTCACTCGCTCTCATTGTGAGCGCATAACGTGAGCGGAGCGTAACGCAGTTTCTTGAAGTGTCACCCGGCAAACCAATTTATAAGACGTTGTCACGTCAAAAGTAAGCGAAAATCATCGTAGCTCGATAAGCGGAGGCAATCGCATGCGACTACCAACCAATGTGAAGCAACTGTCGACGCGACGCGGTCCGTCTTTAGATGGTGAATGTAATGCCATTTTTGGCTTTCTAGGCTTTTATATCTACTTGATAACTTAAACAAATGAGTTGACCGAATTCATACGAGTGTAGAGTTATCAATCAATCATAGCAATTAAGGTTACATATTTGTGCGGTTATACGTTATTTATATATTATAATGTCTTACCTACTACATTATCAACTGCACGGATCGCCCCGCTTCACATCAGGCCAAACCCAATCCCATTTTATGTAACAAAAACCTCGCAAAAGTAGCTAAATTAGCTAGCTTTTTAAAAACTGGCAATTTTTTTTTAAATATGGTAATTGACATTTGTCATAATGTCATAAAACAATTTGACAACAAGAAAAGCTGAGATATTTTCATGTATGTAAACATTGTGTACATCAAATGTATTAGTTTATTGTTTTGTATATATTAATGTAATGAGAACACTACATTTTCTTGTTAGATAACTCAACGCATGTCTTAACCCACATATTCAGTATGACGACCTTGACAGCAGCTACAAAAAATCGTACCAGGTAAGTAAACAAACTATTACCATCAATGTTGTACCTACTAATTTTCATTTTATATAAAATATTATAAGCTAGGTAATTCAAATACAAAACAATATAAATCCTCGCAAAAGCTACAGCTTAAGTTTATTATTTGCTTGACATATACTAAAAATAGATAAGTAGGTACCTACTAAAAATTATCTTGCATTACCAATTTTATTGTTTTACCAGTTGTTTTCATAATACTTGAAGAGTACTTTATACTTACAGCTTATGTAGAGAATGGGAGAGAAATCGCCGCAATAAATTCAATGATGCCATCACTAAATTGGGAGAAGTTGTCAGATCTATCAATAACTCCTCTAAAGATGGGGATCCAGAAAAAGATGTTGCTAAATGTGCCAAGGTTGAAATAATACAGAAAGCAATCCTGTGTCTCACCAACTGTGCTAAAGAAAAAACACAACTCAGTAAGTTTACAGGGCAGGTAATGGTATCTACAAGAGATTTTATTAAACACTGAATAGGTTAAATTTTCACTACAGCTTGCCTGATTATAATAGATGTTTCTTTAAGGCAGACATATCTAGGCATACATTTATCTTCTGTAGTACCTAGTATTTCAGAATAGTATTATTGCCAGAAAGAAACCTATGAACTCTAATTTTAAAAAGAAAAATCTGCAACTTCATTGCTTAACATTATTTTCTATTAGAAACAAAACATGGCACTGATACTACACAATATATGGGTAGGCTTTGAGTGGAATTAAAAACCAGCATAAAGTGAAACTTAAGTATGTTTCTGCCATACTTACCTTTATCAACATTTTTACTACTGACAATAACAAAAGAGTTGATGGTACATTAACAGCCATTCTTACTTGTGTTGAGTCTGGTCGTTTGTGTGTATAATAAGTATGTATTTACAAAAGAAAAGTATATAAGTATTATATCCGTTATCTAGTACTCATGATACAAGCATAAGCTTAGTATGGGGCTAGATGGCGCTGTGTGATATGTCCTGAAATATATATTTTATTTATTTTATTCTAATAATGTATACCTACTCTCTTTTTGTTAGTAGAGTGAGTGTTGGATGTCTGTTGGCCAAGTGTGTGTACAAGATCATTGCATTACTCAATACATAGTTGCTTAGATTATTACTAAGACTAGTCCTTGCACCTTACACATAGGTAATGTCTTAAATTCTAGACTTAAAGTCATAGTATTTTCAACTTATATTTCACTTTACAGAAGCAGAAATCTTAGCACTACAAGTAAAGTTAGAAGCCGTAAATATGAACAAATTGAAAAAAGATGTATCCACACAAGTTCACCTGCAAATTGTCAAGAAAAAGAAAGGTAAGTAATCATATGGAAATATAAAGTAAAGTAATATATTTATTGCAAACTGTACAGTACAATGGTGTTACAATATCTTCTATAGTCACAACAGTTTTGCTCTTTCAAACATGCAATAATGAAACTTAAAACTATCATTTAAATCATAATAAAATTAATTTAATACACCTAACAATATACACATTCATATTGTTCTAATTATTTGTCAGTATTTGTCGGTATATGAATAATCTTCGGTAAATATTTACCAAACATTATTGAATGATAGTATATCTAATAGTTTCTTGCTTTAATAGACATTACTTATCCAGCAATTTGAATGAATTTATTGATTACAACAATATGGCAGTCCAAAATAAAAAGCATATCATGTGTATTAGTTACTATACTAGTTATGCTCGGTACTAGTTGATGTTATTGAAATAGTAGATTTTTCTCATCTGGTTTCTTCAACACTACTAAATTTGTTCAGGGTGAAGTTCTTTGCGACAACATAATTTTATTACTGGCTATGTTATTTAATGTCCAACCTATTTCCTCATTTCAGCTGGTAAATATGTAAAAGTAGTGATGACACAGAAGCCCAGCAGTACTGATGGTGAAATTAAAGAAACTACAAAGGTGAAATGCCTAAAAAAAGAAGATGCTTTGCCAAAATTACCTAACATTCTACCTCGCTGTAATATTTTTGATAAAAAAGGTGTGTTGAAATTTTGAATTTTTGTTAGTTAGGTATCTATATCTATAACTTCATCTTATTCGAGAGCTTTAAAAATTAGAATGAGTTTTGAGTATTGAAAATATGAAAATATATTGAACCCTATGTTATACAAGATAGAAAGCATAAGAGTAAATCGGTTCTTATCGGGTTAGCACGCTCCATCTTAGGCATTTGCTTACCATCAGGCAAACTATGGCCAAGTGCAAGCCCATTTTCGTAAAATTAAAAAAAAGATTGATTATCTATGTGTAATTTATATCTTATCATTCATCTTTTACTCATTCCTGTATCTAATTTACCTAGTGGCGATTTCTCAGTTATTAATTATTATGTTTGTTCCATTTCAGCACCAGAAAATGCGATAGTAGTTCTACCAGCTCCATACATTTTCCCTCAAAGACAAGTTCTATTCCCAACAGTACCGCCTGCTATTGTTGTATTTGATCAAAATTTACAACAATTGAATAAATCACTTCCTATCGTTAGTAGGAATAATGGTGATATTACAAAAACTACGATGGTAAATATTCTACCTATATCAGCATACTCCAGACCATTATCAGCCAGTAAAAGTAAGAAAGGTGTTAAGTTGAAATCAGGGAACGTAAAAAAAGCTGTTAAGAAACTTAAGCCGATCGATAAAGTGAAAGATCCAGTAAAAGGCACTAAAGACAAAGCAGAAATACAATCTAAAGAAAACAAAAAGCCCAATACCACAAATAATAAACCAAATGTGAATGAAGTGGTCAAGGTGCCAGAGGAGTTACAACCTTCTTCAATGCCTAGCAAAGATATACCTCCTATACATATTTCGTCTAAAAAATCTACTGAAAGCAATAACCACATTAGCAAGGAAAAGGACCTAGACAAAGACAAACCTAAAATAAACATTGCAATAACTAGTAAACCGCCGTGTACAAGCACTGAAGTTCCTAAAAGTATCCAAACAACAGTTTCGTCTTGCATTGCTGTTACCGTAACTACAAATTCTATTAGCAAAACTATAACTACAGAAGCCGTAGATAAACATAGATCTTTGGATTTAAATATACCTCTAGTAGAAAAAGATAAAGAAAGCAAACTACCAACCATACTTGATACAACGTTATGTGACGGTGGTAACGCTCGACTTGAATTAGCGGAAGAGTTTTTAGCTGCATCTCCCACAGCAGCGTTCCTTATGTCATTTCCTTTGGTTAGCGGTAATAGAGCTGATAGTCCCGCTGAAGAACCGCAAACTACTCTGCAATCTCTTACGAAAGATCCAAAGCGACGTGAGCTAACGACGCCAATACAAACCACGGCTACCACGTACGTTGAGAAAGATAATGCTGCTGAATCAAAAACAAAGAATGCTCCAAGTAAAACTGTTGTGCCATTAGTAAACAAAATGAGTAGCCATGAGAAACATAATGAAGCAATATCTAAATCTACTGAAGTCAAAACTACTGTTACCGTCACACAATGCAATACTACAACAAACGAAAATCCATTTTTAAACCTTCCTATGCCATCGTTAATTTCTACTAGTTGTAATCTATCAGACGCTACATTTGGCTTAGATTTTGACTGCAATATCAATAAGCCAGTATCAACGCAGCCGAGCAGTTACGTAAGCAACAGCAATATCTTTTATAAGAATGATCCATTCAGCACAGTCAAAAGCACTATTTATAGCACGAGCAGCATTTCTTCAAGCCACGAATTTAATAGCCTCGGGCTATATCCTTGTGCGATGGAAAAGTATACGAGTAAAAATAAGTCCGAGTATACTAATATGGATGATAGTAGTCTTATGAAAATGGGATCGTCCCGTTTAACCTATGACATAGATTTGGGTTGGTCCCATAAAGGATTTGATTTTGTGAATTGTACAACAAACGCACCTACTTTTACTAAGGACAACATTTTACCTACTGTTTCTTCAGCTTCATTCTCTTCGTCCTACAATCCATTTAATCCAGAATTCCATGTGCCTTTAGTATCAACTACCAGCAAAAAAGATGTGCCAAACAAAACGAGCTCGTCTTTCGCAGACACTATTACGAATTTTTACTCTCAACCATGCAATTTGTGGACGGAAGAACCATTCTATTCCAACTCCAACATATCTAAATCCACAAACACAAGGCATCAGAACTATTTGTCGCTAGAGAGCACTCCAACCAACTCAAATGTGAAACAAAACAACGTAAAGCATTATGAAGTAAAGGAACCTAATCCAGTAAATACAAACAGCGGAATCAAGTCTACAAATCATTCAATCGGACATCAACTGAATGAAAAGTATACGAAAAAATCTCCGAGCAAAATGCATATTAATTGGATGACCTCAGAAATAAGGCCTATGCAAAATATTTGTAATCCACCACAGCCACATCCTAATGTTAAAGAACCCCAAAAATTGACCTATAACCATTTGGAAACTCCCAAAAAACACGACAATAATGAGAGCAATAACTACTTTCCTATAACAATGCACAATTTCCCCACACAAGCTGTCCAAGAAGAGTTCCAGGTGTGGTCATCATCAGTGCGTCCTTTGGGGACAACGGAGATCAGTATCGACCCTCCTCCCATAAACTTGCCAACATTAGTCGGAGATCTAGCTCTGGGTCCTCACGATAAGAAGAAAAATTTAGAATCGTCGAGAGCTATGCCTCAGCAAGATTTGCAAAACTGCACGAACTTCTTCTCAGTCACGCAACTGATGAACCGATCCAATGACAATTTATCGTCAAGGTATCATCCGCCACAGCCGGAAACAACAAAATCTTTTCCCACAAAACAAAACGCTCCCCATTATACAAACGAGAGTGGGCGCAAGGTGTTGCCGTCGCGCGTTGAAAACCAGATGCCGCAGCCGTATGCGTTTAACGACTCCAAACTCTCGCATTCGTATGAAAATATGGCCCAATATTCACAGAGCAAAAGTAAACAGAACAGTAAAACCGAAAAAACGTCAAAAAGCCAGAAAAATAATTACTCAGCCGAGGCATTGTTACGCGGTGGAAATTTCACTCAAAAAATTCCGGATAACAGTAACAAGTTTCTTCCAGCGACACAAAAATACGGAGACTTCAGCGCTTCTCAGGACACTAGTGTAGCACAAGTCTCACACTTCCCGCCTATAATAGACTACTCTGAAAATAGCTACACTGGCCAACAGTTTTCTGGGACGTCGCTTTACAATACTACGACTAACACGATATCAAACTCGTTCTACAGCAACTTTATGCCTGGAAGCAGTAATTTGATGTCGAGTAATTACGCAAGCGGTCCTTTTACGGGTGAATTTATTGACTACAACCAGGCAGCAGAATGCAACTACACCAATCACAAATACGAGGAGTTAAAAATGAGGAACAACCCTCCAACTTTCCACGGTGACAAAGCACCAAATTACAAGAGCTCGCGTCGAGAAACTACCAAGCACAAGCTGGAATGCTCCAAGAAGGATACCAGCAAGAAGTATCAAAGCAAGCGAGCGAAATTGAACAACGAGGTGGAGGACTGGAACGACCCTAGTCACTTGTGGCAAAACAAAGGGTCTCGGAAACATCCGAACATGATGCCTGAGGAGATACCGTTTCCTAACTACGTGGGCAACCAGGTCCCTTCCCAGTACCAGCCTGACTTCTTCAACAGCCACCTGGTGCCGGCCAACATGCAGCCGGTCGGACATAATGTCGAAAGATTCCCCATCACGTCGAGAGCTAACTTTAATCTTAGCACGATTTTCCCGGAAATCACAATGGTGAGTTTAACTTTTCATTATTACGTAAATTATAGCAGCTAGATATCATAAATTACGCATTAGATTTAACTTTTGGAAAAGAATCTTACACTACCCCTTTAAAAAAAATACAAATGTTCACCTTTGGTTTGCTGTGAAAGTGGAACCAACTAGCAAATATTAACAAATACTGATACGTTTATGAAATTTTTGTGTATTTTTACACCAACCAATAAATTCTTGTCTTTGTTTCAGAAAGTGCAATAGTGTTAGAGAGATACAGATACTTTAATTTAAGTGCAAATATATATGAAATGGTTATGAATAAATGAGATTATTGGACATGACGTTTTCATTTGTAAGTACATATTTTGATTCAATTTCCATAGTAAAATGTATTGTACGTATACCTACGTACATGGGTATGGGTAAATTAAGTTGTACTTACCTTTGTTGAAAACTTTAAGTTTCTTTATGCAGTACCTAACCTATATGATGTTAGCGGCCTTTATGGTGACGGTTTCCTGTTTTTTTTCTAGACAAACGCACTGTAGACAGCAAAATTGTTTACATCAGACTAGTTGTGGTCAAGCATATGTATGTATGTGTAAAATACATAAATGTATACACCACAATATCAGAAAACTCAAACAAACTTGCAACTAACTCAATGCACATTGGGCGACCTTATTGCCATAGGCAATCTATACATATAATAAAGCTGAAGAGTGGAAAAAGTGTGAACATAGAAGATAATAGAAAAACATTTGTTTGGGTATACTTTAAATCCATAACAGAACACGTTTCACCAGTTTTTATCTGTTTATTAAGACGCTCGTCACGCAATAACGATTGAACTGATCATCGTGATTTTTGGTATGTAGGTAGGTAGTATAAGGTCTTAGAAGTGTCATAGACTATACCTACCTACTTTTTATCCTGAAGCCGCGGGCGTCTACTAGTAATAAATAAATATTAAATAGGCAAGAGGATAATATGCATGATTTTGTTGAAAAATTGTTAACTTCCAAATACTCAACAACGCGAAGAAGTTTGGTAGTATCCTTATCTCCTTGTTAATGTAAGTTGAGCAACCAAACACCGTGCAGTCGAGATAATGCCGTGATTAATGGCTGACCATCGCTTCCTCGCTTTGTTTATAATTCAGAGCAAAAGCAATGATAAGGCATACTTTTGCGAAGAATAGTCAGTTTATTTTACACCAACGCAAATCTGTTTTTAATTTAGCCGACACAGGCGATGAACGACTAAAAACACAGTTTATGTTTTTGGGTAATTCGACCTGCTTGTGAGTGGTTGTATGTTGATTTCCCATTATTATTATTTTTTAAATGGCCCCTCTTTGTGTGCGAATCCGATCCAACTAGACTTTTAACCCGTGGTGCGAGACGCACACACAATAGATAGATTTCCAAGATGTCCGCCCACTTTGTAAACAATCAAACTTGTAGGTATCTTCATAGAAAATACTAATTTAAAGCTATGTTTTATAGGTAACGATGTATAATTAGTACGCCATTGGTTTGCTTATGAAATTTCTGAATTCTCGCAAATGCCAAAATAATGAGATATACTCACATTTAGATTTTATGATGATTGTAAATTGCTGTTATGATTTTCTTCACTACTCTGGTAGTGTCTATACTTCGATTTTCGACATCATATTTTGATAACATTTACACATCCACTGACTTTTGCTGTTAAAGAAAATAGGTCAAATGATACACGAACCTACAAGAGACACAAATATAATACCTCAATTTTAATGAACGTCCTTTATTTATCGGAATCAAATTCACGTTAAATTAGGTGTTCTTATGAGTAAGATTAATTCAAATTAGAAAGAACACAAAAAGGGGGCGTTATCAAGCGGTTCATGGCTTTGAAACCCGTATGTAGATTAGTGTAGATAGCTTATAAACATTATGCTTCATTTAATTAACTGTGAAGGCTAACCGTTACTTGAAATGTTATCACCTACTTGTAATTATTAGGTACCTATATTGAGTAAGTGTTGCACGGTGTACTGCGGTGTCTGTTCTGTTCAAATTTACCAAAGCTGCTGGCTCCGCGGTCAGAACTTGGATGGGTTACCAAAAAAAAACGGTATTTTCGTCTGGGCGCTATCGTGTAGGTATTAAAAAAATACTTGAGTTAAATAGTAGTAGGTAGGCCCCCTGTCAGTACCAAAGGCCCTCCGGGTGATTTAAAAACTCGGCACACTCATAGGAACTTATTTTGGTATTGCCTTATACCTATAGGACTTATTTACCTGACTGTGCAACGCAGAAGCTTATTTCACAATTTATTTTTCAAAAAACTTACCATACATGTGCCAAGTAAAAAGGTAATTTTTCCTCAAAACAATCGAATTTGCATGACTTTTGCTCAAGGGCAAACGGATAAGACTTGTGTTTCGGCGATATTGACCTCCAAATTGTATAAAATAGGGTTACCAGAGATATGTAGCCTACATCCGCTGTGCTAGGTCAAGCTTGGATAGCTAAATGATCTACTGCTTATCTCCACGCTATATTGATTAGCATAAATAGCAATATCATTACGAGTAAGATCATTTTGGAGGATAGTTTGTGTGACCAAACAAAATTGAAAATCATACCATTACCTATACATATTAAAGAGACTGTATATTTTTTGTTATGTTCTGCTTTTGAACCGCAACGGAGCGACGAATTATCGTGATTTTTGGTAGAGCGATAGTACGGGGCCCTTATTGAGAGTGGCAGGCTTGCCTCGCTTTACGAGAGCGATGCCATGGTTGACCATTGGCTAGAGGATTCTAGTCTAGTATTTGCTATATACTATACTAACTTTTGCCGCTCGCCGAACGCGCGGCTTCGCACGCATCATTATACATATAAACCTTCCACTTAAATCACTGTTATCTATTTAATAAAACTGCATCAAAATCCTCTGTGTAGTTTTAAAGGTCTAAGCATATAGACAGATACCCTTTTTTAAAAGGGTAAGTAATAGTATTCTTTGGACAGATGCGGGAAGCTACTTTGCTTTATATTATGTAGTGGAAGTTATTTATCCATTATATCATCAGCTAATACCTACTGATTTTTCTCGAAAAGACTTCTTAATATCTGAGTTTAGAATGATTACTTACTTTATGTATGCACATAACAGAAAATACATTGAATTTTATTGTATCGTGAAATAAATAGTGTACTGTGTTCTAACGTTTAATTTCCCACGATAACACAAGCAGAAGGTTAGACGGGAAAAGCTAATAACTAAGTGAGCACTAGTAAATAAAATTGCACCTCAACTACTAAGTGCAAACTTTTTTATTTTGTTGTAGTTAGAAGTAGATTGCATTCAATCTGTGCGGGACGAGTGGCGTACAAGAAGAGAGGCCTATGCTCAGCAGTGGGCTATAACAGGCTGATGATGATGAAAATGTGTTAGAAATAGTAGGTATGTTTAGTTTTTCTTCCCTTGTTTTTTTTGCACTTCGCAGATGAAACTGCCCGGCGCAACCTGTCTTATAATATAGCCTTAACTTTCGAGGGTGTGTCAAATTCAATACCTTAGCAACAACCGATACTTGTCTCCACACGCACCTATCTACCTATATAATACTTATATAGTGAGTATATACGCATAATTTTACTTAGCATGTAGAGTACACCCACTTACCTGTCTGTATGCACTCGTAAGAAGCGGTTTTCCTTGACCGCGCTCCGATACAGACATTTGTGTTTTTCATTCATACGATAAGTACCGTTTACCTTTTGTTTTATACTTGAGAATACAAACTAATATTTAATCGCAAGGACGTAGCCTTACTTATAATACCTAGTACTTGTATATCGGGTAATCGTTTGACACAGATTTGAATGCGTAATGCTAAGATCAGATAGTACGTACGAATTGCCGAATGGCAGCTGCGATCCAAATATCGGTGGTGGCTGCGAAGCACTCCACGATGAGTCATAGGAAAGCACTCTGACTGACGGCGGATCACCGGCATGCAAAACCAGAACTCTGACAACATAACATTTCGTCACTGATTTTTTGCCAGTCTGTTTCAGACGTCTGCCGTGGAAAGACGTGTGCGCGACTACGCTTTACCTCTCGCGATCGCGGCAAAACTTTTCGACATGGCGGGAAAATGTACTCAAGCATTTTACTGACGATATATCCAACATTTTGGTCATAAATGGCATTTTGGTTGAGAGAACTCGAATCGATTGAAAACTTTTCAGTGAAGTGAGTTTTTAAAATGGACAAGATGAAGTTTCCTGTGTGGATAGTGGTGAGTTTTCTTGTGGTTTATAACTTACTTTTTAAGTGAATTATAGTGTGTAGGTACTATGTACATTTGTACATATGTATGTGTTTATTTAAATATTTATGAGTTAAACTATATAATCATAATGGTGATTATATTTAATTATTATAATTTTGAGACTTGTATTTTAAAATAAGCATTTTGAATGTGCATATGTTATTACAACCTTGATTTTGAGGTTGTGTTAATGCACTCACTTAGTTAACCTTACTTTATGTAATAGTTTCTATTAAAATAAAATCTGTGAAATTATTCTAATTACTTTAGTCGTTACTCTCAGAAGCAACTAACTACTCGTTTGTAAATACATACATAATACATCTATTATAACCACTGATAAAATAGTAGTACCAATTTCTTCAAACTTTTATGTCACAAACAATCACAAAACCACGCACGCAATACAGTTATGACGTTTATCTTTCACATTTGCATAGAGCTAATTCCCACCTCGCTCACGATCCGTCAATTGAAAGGTTTTAGCGTATAAATCAATCATAAATCAGTATCGGCATGCCAGCTTTCACGACCGCTGAATAGGAAACAATCTATCGATTATTTAGGTATTCCTTGTGACTCCATCGCTTGATGCTACTGTACAGTCAATGGTGGTACTTATTGGTGGTATTTCTATCTTGTGGGCTTCTCTTCTATGGAACAGTTTTATATAAAGAACTGGGTAAGAACAAAAATTTAATTATGAGATATTTTTGTCAAGTGTTAATCCCGCACTATGGTTGTTTAACTTAGACCGCAGCCTAGCGGCTAAGGCGTTCTGACGGTAGCAGAAATACGCAGGTTCGAATCCTGCTGGACGTGATTATTTTCGCTCATTTTCCAATAAAAGTTTAAGTTAAAATTTACATTATTGTTAGGATTAATAGATTTGTTTTAGTTGTTTATCATTACTTAATACACTGTTTTGGGAAACTTACTTCGAAATAACTTGGTTGTCGTTATTAAAATATATAAATGAAATTAGTTAGAGACAGAGTACACCAGACGTATAAATTACAAAACGCATGATTACAGTTATTAACATGATACAAACATGTTGTTATATTTAAATGTATATTATTATTCATATACAATTATACCTAATTATCATACAATTTGACTACAAGCTACGGGAAGGCTATCGAGAATGAACGGTATCGACGGGCTTACGTTTTGGCAATAAAGATTGCTATCTACAGCTGTAAAGCCCTGGAGCTATGGTAAAATTGAACGAGTATGTATTGAAATTGAACAATAGATCACTGTCAATGTTCGACAACATAAAACAATACTTGTACCAATTAATAGTACTCCTATGCAGGATTGTTGAAGTAACAGACACGCTGTGCATTCGCTTTTCCCTGACGTAGATTTTTTTATTTTTCCTAACGAAGCTTGCATTGTTATAGTAAATTTGCTTGTACTTATTATTTTACTATATAAAATTAGATTATCATGCCTAAGTTACAAGTAGGTACCTACCTACTGTTGTAAAATTAAACTTGACGAAAGTAATTTATCTAGAATGAGCGCTAAAATTGTTACGCATTTTTGTTCAGAATGTATCCTTGCTATCGATGAATCTTAATAAAAATAACAATTACATACACATAATAGCATGAAACATCTGGAATAATACTATTTTACATATTAAGGGCCTTTCATGCTTTCATTTTTTTAATGTTTTCCTATATATTTCAATTTTCCGTATTTTCCGAAGTCCCTTGTTCACAATCAGGTGACGCCACTGTACCTGGGGAATGTTATTTATTTTAAGGGATTTTTACCCTTGTAAGGACCCATTGCTGTGATAACGAAAAGTACAGATCAGGAAGAAAGTGAAAAACTACGTGTATTATAACGGAATATATTTTTTCTATTTTACTGCTTGACAGACAAGAAATACCTAAATTGTATTGCCCAAAAATTTAACAGCAGACAAAAGTCTTCCGATCTGTTGACAGCACATTACTTCTAAAAACAAAGGAAATATCACATATATCGACAGGAAAAGGAAATTCGACAATACGGTGAACTCTAAAGATTTCTCTCTTGTAAGGATAGGAAACATAACATATAGTGTGGGTGTCATAAAATATGGCTGGCATAAAAATGTCTTTTAGATTAAACGCAAGTATTTTTTCTAAAAATATTTGTGTAATAAAAGCTTTTATTTTTATTGTGTGACTAGCTGGTGCGCGCGACTTCGTCCGCGTGGAATAGTTATTACTATAAAAACGGTTCTATTGAGTTAGCCTTAAAAGATAGACATATACTGTTGCGGACATTTTGTTAGATCATTTTAAGAGGAAAAATTCTTTCATACTAATTTTTTTGATATCTTGAACCGTTTTTGCTGCGCACGCAACGGCTTCCGTTAAAATTCCGGCTCAAAGATTAATAATTTTCCCCGTTTTTTCCACATTTTCTATTGTTTCTTCGCTCCTATTAGTTGCAGCGTGATGTTATATAGCCTAAAGACTTCCTCGATAAATGGTCTATTCAACACAAAAAGATTTTTTTAATTCGCACCAGTAGTTCCTGAGACTAGCGCGTTCAAACAAACAAACAAACAAACTCTTCAGCTTAATTCAATTCAATTCCTTTATTAGCATAAATGTATTTACATAAGGGAATTAGGGCGTAGCTAAAATTAAAACTAAATATTCTAAAATCTAAAACTTAATATAAAATTTAAAATCTTAAACTAATATTAGTAAGTATAGATTTGGGTAATGTGTCATATTCTATAGTTCTGCGTTAATGGACCGTAAGAGAATCGTATATCTTGTAGCTTAGGTATATATATATGTACATATAGAATATATACATAGTTGTTAAACATGACATTTCAATGCAATGAGTGCGTGAATACAACAGAAAGGCTGCGTGCGCGCCGGGTGACAGTATCGATTAGACATATTGTTTTATACGAACGAAAAAAGAGGAATGTTACGAGCTGTGAGATACGAATAAATGCTGATTTGTATCTTTGACATGACATTGTAAATTTTTTGCGCCTTTTTGATATTAGTATACTTGAGATTTCAGTGTAGATATAGTTAGTAGATAGCACTTAGGTATCAATCACCCGGTTATAATTTGTTTATATACCTATTTATTTGTTACCAGTGTACAGATGTCAATTCGCAGTATCTCTGAACAATGTTTTAAAATATCTTCAATGGTCAGGCTATCGACCTTCTTCAGCTTTATTATATGTATACATAATTTTTATATAATTTGCTTCTGTCTGTGACATTATGACTGTTTGAACAAAACTTTTCCAGTAAAAGTATTTATTCTGTTAGCAGTACCTAATTTTTTGTACTCATCAGTAACACAACCACGACGCTTACAGATAGATGACAATCAGCCGTGGTCTGAAAGCAGGAAAAATAAACTGATGGGGGATTTTAAATGTTGAATTTAACCCAGTTGTGTCGATGCGGGCACTATCGCCAGTTCGACACCACAATGTAGGGGGCACCACTACACGCATACAAATGTAAAGCTTTTCTTGCGAAATTTGAACGCTATACTTGCGAATATTAAAATTCTTCACAGAATTCCGCACACGATTTTTGACAGTCAATTAAAAGTTGTTTGCACGAAATCAGTCTCGGTTGTAGTGTGATGAATAATTGCAGACTCTAAGGCTAATAGTAAATCATAAATATGCTTTGATCTAAGGTTCGTGGAGTTCATGGTAGATACGTGTCGGCATAATATCATAGAGATCTAAGAAAATATTTGCTCCAACTGCAATGCGTAACATTTAAAAAATGGGTTTTTCTCATTTCGGGTAAAAATAATTTGTGTCTGGTCCTGTTTCATGCCACTATTCTTCTTGTCTTAATCAAAAGATTGCATAGAAGTTGCATTGCTTTGCACATAAAAACTAAAAGTTGACCGAAGACATAGTTATAATAAACACAGTAGGTAAGTACCTAGTTGTAAGTAAAATGAACTTAATGACAGAGTTTTTCAATCTGCTCAATGTTTTTAACTTATAAATAATAATATGTGACGTAAAGCATCAAACAGAAAGCATGTTGGCATGCGCGTGCGCCGGCGGCTCGCGGCGTGCGATCCGGTGACGCGCTGAATCGACAACTATGTCAATGTCGTTGCACTATCGCACTCTTATCCACTTCGATAGGAAAATTACTTCGTAAACTACTCTGTAGCTAATCAGGCACATTATCTGTGGCGGAAAATGATAGGGATGAAGTTAGAGCAGCATACTATAAGGGCTTGAGGTACTTATATTACGTACCTAGTTCAAAAGATACCTACCTAACATAATAAACTAGAGCATTCTTATGATTTTCAGAAATGTGAAAGAAAGAAAGAAAGAAAACATTTATTGTGGCAGATTTATTAGAGAAACAAACACAAGTAATTACATAATAAACAAACAAACATAAAATCTGGAACAACACAGCCCCAACTCAGCATAATGCTGGTTGTGCGGAAGGAACCAGCGCTGGTGTCATGTGTTATTCGTTGTATCTTGTTACCTAGTTTGTTCATGCTATTCCTAATTTCATCATACACTCCATATGTGGCGCCAATAAATATTTTCAAACTTTTTTTGCGTATAATACACTAAAATATGCATGTACAATGTGCATACATATTTCAATTCTCACGACGACGGAAACATTTTAGTCAAAAACTTAAAAACAAACTTTCATTTCTTTGGCTAATATCATCGCCATTTATCAAAATATTCCAAAAACGCGTCATTTATTGGGGCCTTCCTTTTCAAATGATAACCTGCCGCCCCGTGAGAATTGAATTACTGATGTTAATAACAACGTGTTTCTGAGGAACATTTATTTTATCAAGTTTACTTTATTGCCGTTTTCTATACGACATACTTTGGATAATTTATGCATCAAACTCGTTCTCACAAGTGTAGGTAGCCAAAATATATTGCCCAATATAAATACTGTCTTGCAAGGTAATAGACAACTCCATAAATTTTAATTAAGTACATACATGCACACACATTTATAACACACCCAAATAATATGTAGTTGTGTACTTTTCCAAAAACAAATTAATGTTAAAGGTTACACTAACCTACATTTTAAAAACCAATGTTGAACTGAAATGTTTGTTAAATTAAAATTTGAGATGAGAGACCGTAATGAGTTAATTTGTGAGTATTTAGATTTTTAAATATTGTGTCAATGTAAGCGTTTAAGTGCGAGTAGCAAGTTTAAATCCTATTTATGACAGTCGTTGACTTAACCCGGTCATAGTTACGTAAATATCTCCCACGGGTGCTATTTTTAAGTACATTGTACACGAAATGAGTCCCATCTACCGCCATGAACAACCAAAAGTCGAGGAATGTCAGGGAAAATTACATTAACGGTGTGTAATTAAATTTTTTGTGCAATATATTGTATGTACGGACTAGAATTGCAACATTTCAGGACAGACTATGAAAAATATTTCGTGTTTCTGTACCCATTAAAATTCAGGTTTGTTTGCGGGAACGCCGCGTCTACACATTGTGTCTAAATTTAGAGATTCGCGTTAAACATCTGGTATCAACACACACTGAGAACTGATGGACTCTTTCTACTTTTAAACTTTATTGACTTCTGTATTCACTTCATAGTTTAATGCACTTATACGCTAATGAATTAGCACTCAAGCTAGCCAGTTTTTTGTCCTACATTTTCTCGCGTAGATAACTATCTATGTGTATCTTCTATACATTAATCTATACATACATATCTATACTAATATTATAAAGCTGTAAAGTTTGTTTGTTTGTTTGTTTGAACGCGCTAATCTCAGGAACTACTGGTGCGAATTGAAAAATCCTTTTATGTTTAATAGACCATTTATCGAGGAAGGCTTTTTTTTTAGGCTATATAACATCACGCAGCAACTAATAGGAACGAAGAAATAATGGAAAATGTGGAAAAAACGGGGAAAATTATTCATCTTTGAGGGCTTCCGTTGCGTGTGCTGCGAAAACGGTTCAAGATATCACAAAAATATGTATGAAAGAATTATTTCCCTTAAAATAATCTAACAAAATGTCTTCAACAATATATGTCTATATTTTCAGGTTAACTCACTAGAACCGTTTTAATGGTAATAACTATTCCACGCGGACGAAGTCGCTGGCACCAGCTAGTACTTAATAAACCTGAAGAGGGTCGAAAGTCTAAACATTAACGATATTTTTAAAAAACATTTTGGATATACTGTAAATTGAAAACACGTTCCAACAATTTCTAGCATTCTTGTCTGTTTATCAATTTCTCTGTATATCTGTATCTCAATTTATCTGTTTATTTAAACGCTCATCACGCAAAAACGGGAAACGGATCATCATGATTTTTGGTGTGTACATAGGTAGTATGAGATCTTAGGAGTGTCATATGCTACTTATTATCCTGTAATAATGCTAGCGAAGCCGTGGGCGTCCACTATCTTACAAAATTTCAGCGGGACCAATAGGTACTACCTACTAGCTAGTACCATACATTCACTCAAACGAAGTCTCGCTTTTATTAAATTGTATGGAGATGCAGGTAGGTAAGCACACGCCTAATAAGGCATGATGAGTCAGTTGACATTCAGACCTTCATCGGACGAATGACAAGATCAACTTTCACATGAACATTGTGTGGTGTGCACTTGCTGATGCCGCCTCGACATAACGGGTTCTTGCTATCACACCGGCACTGTTGCGTCAATGTTATATGGATATACCTACTATTGAACGGTTGATATTGTTGATACCATAATCGAATAAGTTATGTACTACGATTATTGAGAAGTGTCACTTGACTACGCTTTTGAATTGAATCAGGAAGATAGATAAAAGTTCTGGTTATTAGATAACGTCAAAAAATAGATTCGATGTACCATTTGAAGAAAATAAGGAAGGCAGATAACTGGCAATTAGCAAAATAGAAAGGTTAGTTTATATTTAAGTTTAAAAACATTGTTTTTAAGTACTTGCCGCCAGTTTCTGGAAAGTTATATCTTTTGGGGCATATTTGAAAGAATGGTAATAATGACACTCAGATATTATCCCATTTCTGTTGTTCACCGAATCCGATCCGAGTGAAACCATTACTGAACAATATAAATCAAAACCAACACGCAGATATTTTGGCTAGCCAAACTATTGGTACACGGCAGATATAGTAAAATCACCGATAAAATATATGGGTAACCTACATTTTTCTATTTTATATCTTAACGAAAATAAATTTTTCGATAACGTATCCTCTGGAATCTTGGCGAAGATGTTTAGAAATAACTTAGGATTAGTTTTTGCAATTGCATTGCTAGTCTGCGATGTATTTCATAAATTTCTAAATTTTGCTAAAATGTTTGATGTGATCTAACGTATTCATGCTTAACGTTTTGTAAACGCATTTTTCAGTCTGCTGACTATGATTTATTTATTTAGATTTTTAGTCACAATATGTTGTTATAATCTATGTCTATATAACTTTATAAGTAAAAATAAAAATGAATTGTTGTTCGTTAGTCTGATTAAAACTCGAGAACGGCTGAACGGATTTATCTTATCTTAGTCTTGAAATGTTCGTGGCGGTCTAGGGAAGGTTTAAAAGGAAAAAAAAAACAAAAAAAAAATACAAAAGTTTAGGTCGCAGTACAAAGTCTGCCGGGACAGCTAGTCTTTAATAAATTTAAAACTATAGTACTAAGGTGTTACAACAACGTTCAAGAAAAGCATGCTATTTTAGAAATGATTTTGTACTACTACTACTACTAAATAATGAATAATAATAATAATAAATATTCCGGGACATTGCACACAACGCCATCTAGCCCCACACTAAGCTAACGCTTGTGTCGTGGGTACTAGATAACGGATATAATACTTATATCCTTATTTTTTGTAAATACATACTTATTATACATAGAAACGGCCAGACTCGACATAAGTAATTACAAATTTTAGTATTCATATTTACTTGTCTCATGCGGGAATCGAACCCGCAACCCCTAGATTAGAAGGCAGAGTCACTACCAACTAAGCTAACAGAGCAGTCAACTACTAATAGAAGCTAATTAGTTTTTATGAAAATTTGAACTAGAACCTAATTGGTTTGTTATTTGCCCAGTTTTATGCTAGTGTACGTCAAATCTAAACAGCCTACAAAAGGCGATTAAATAAAAGTAATATTAAATCCGCAATAGCTTAGCTGTAAGTAATTCTTCCGCTATTCGTTCTGGTGGCACTTTACGAGCGGACAATATTGGAAAAATGTTAGTAGCACGTGCACTACAAACTATTAGCCCCTGGGAACATTTTAAATTGGCGCTAAGCTTTTCTTTCCGTTTATCTCTCGCCCTACTTTTGTTACAGCTTTTATTGCTGACAAATGGCGGTACACTGGCATGTTTGATTTAGAAAATATGTAGACTGGTAGCAAATGTTTCCGGAAAATTGTACTTATTTTTGCAAAAAATCTTGCTTAGTCAAAACGGCATTGGAATTTGGCACAGTGTTCTTAAGGTGCTATACATGCATGCATGCTTTAAAAACAATTATAAAAAATAAAAGATAATCCGATAATATATTTTGTTTATAATTTTCACTTATTAGGTACCTGTTTTGGTGTTACGTTTACCAACATGCATCTATCAAAAACGTCTCATAACATAATTTGCGTTGTCCCCAGTGTCACTGGAGTTGGTGCCTCCTAATCCTGACGCTGAGCAGCACGAGCGGTGAGAAGTTCATTCTGGGGTACCTGACAGGGTCCATGAGGAGACCAGGGGACTACAGCTATCAGAGACCAGGGAGAGTCATCTCAGGTAAAGCTACAAGCTACAATAAGTATGTTGCTGAGTTAGATACAAAGAAATTTACTCTTGGCTATAAAAACCTAATATGAAGCAAGGTTCCAATAAACAATGGATGTATGTTTTTACTAACAAGAATGTTATTTATTTGAAAATGAAGTCTGGCTCTAATGATACCTATACGATCTTAGAATCACTACATTCCAGTATGTGTAATACGTTTAAATCTGCTAAAACTCTACGTCTGTCTGTCTGTTTTCGTCATTTTGCGGCTTTATATGTATTCCAAAAGCTTAAAAGATAATCGGCAAATCATAATTAATTACCATAAATAATTTTCATTCGGGTATAATTATTTATCGGCGATTTTCGTAAATTTCCATAAAATGCCGACAGTTTTAGCTTACGATTGTAATTACAGTCAATTATTCCCATTATTTTCTCAAAAAAACCAAAGGCTATTTTCGTGAACCACCGTTGACTATGCTATTCCACCGATCACTTTATGCTTTGTAATAAAACACAATATCCTCCTAATAGCCCAAACATTACTGTCTCTTTGATCTTTGCCAATAACACGAGTAAATTTCATTACATTTGCTTACACCAATCTGTTTACTAGCTATAGCCAAAAGCATATGCCCACAAAGATGAATGCGAGCCACTACTTGGCAAGCGTACGCGCACTTTGTTAAAAGAGTACATTGCTATTCTACAGTGTTCAAATATACAAATATGAGTACATACACATATCGCTACTCTACAGTGTACAAATATACAAATATGAGTACATACATATATTGCTACTCTACAGTGTACAAATATACAAATATGAGTACATACATATATTGCTACTCTACAGTGTACAAATATACAAATATGAGTACATACATGTATCGCTACTCTACAGTGTACAAATATACAAATATGAGTACATACATGTATCGCTACTCTACAGTGTACAAATATACAAATATGAGTATATACATGTATCGCTACTCTACAGTGTACAAATATACAAATATGATGGATGGGTCTTAGTACCTAGTAGTATAGTGGTCTAAAATCAGATCAGCAAACTGACAATCAATCGGTAAATGCTCAATAGACCGAATCGGTAAACGTTGATGGTTCTAGACATTATGACGTTCTTACCAAATCCAGTTTGGATATTAATTATGTATGACAACATTTTCAATATCATGAAGGATTTTTTAATTTTTCAATATTTATCTAATATTTAATATTTAGTTAATTTTATCAATATTTAATAGTTTTATTTTATTAGTAGCTCACAAACTATAACTCTCATTCGATATATGAATCTTATCGAATGAAAGTGGCCAACTCTGATGTCAAGAGTTTGTCAAGCCGCTCTAAGGGCCTCCGACATGGCTTAACGACTGCCGTACTGGACAAACAGCTGGGACCTACTATTTCTTTGTTTGTTAGTAATCTTCATATTATTATGCACATCATATTATGGGCACTGATAACCATTTACTTATGCAGGTGCAATATCAATGGCGATAGATGAAGTAAATGAAAAGCTTCTCAGGCCGATGGGACATTCATTGGATTTCGTCGTCGCAGAAACATACGGCCAAGAAGAAGTCTCCATAAAACAGGTATGTTTTACAAAATATCTTATTTCATCTTTAGAGATAGACGTTTGACAATATATTTCCCGATTAATAATAATCGTTCTACAATTATGCTAAATCTAAACAACATAAACAACGATTCTTAAACGTCTTTAAGGCCAAAAGCAGCTTAGTAATATAATACCCTAAGTAATAAAACTAATAGTGAACCACATTCACTAATCAAATTTTATTAAGTCAAACGAAATTATCTTTCACATGTTTCAGTTTGCCGAACCCTTAAGCATTTTTTATTCTATCCCATTTTGATTCCAACACAAAAGCCTCAAATCACACTCGTCGCGTCTGTCGCAAAATCAAGAAAATAGACCAAATCCCCGCAAAGGCATTCCAATTTAGTCTCCGGTACTTTTTCCAATCGGTCGCAAAATTACTTGGATGCTGGGTCCACTCACTCGTTAGCCATTATTCTTTCACAGGTTCCGAGCACAGATTCAATTCGCACAAACTATGGCGCTGTTACTTTATTACTCACTTCCGTTAGTTAATTAAAAGCTACTATATTTCGATGTAATAAATAGTCTTTGTTGTCATAACTAGCGCCACGCTCTATTGCGCTCCGACGAATTTATTGGCAGTCTGATTTATTACTGAGCAGCAGACAATGAATATTTAAACTTGTATGTAAATTAGGTTATAGTATGACTTTATGTACTTCCTATGAATACATTAAATACGCTCTTTCCGATGTCCCTGTAACGGCGCCGAATTACGGACGCCGTCGCCCGACCGACCATAAACCTCGCTCGTGAGTGGCTGCCTTTAAAAAAAGTTGTTAAAACGACAGATCTATGCGCTCGAAATTTTAATTAGACCTCTTTTATTAGCAAACAGACCTCGTTCGTTAAATGAAATTGTATTTAAAAACCAAATTGGGATTAATACGATTAAATTATAATTCGATAAACGACTGTTGTAAAACGATTGCTCAAGTTGCTTTTATTTTATTATCTCGCTTCTTACTGTGACTCATTACTGACTGAATTAATAAATTTTGTATCGAATTGTTTCTTTGGCTCAGACTTCAAACGTTAATTATACTGAAATAACAAATTAACTATTGTTAAAGAGTTACTTAGATCTTTTTATAGTTAGTTGAAAGGGCGACGGTGCGTGCTAATTGTACAAAACGTTTTATTAGTCTAAATATAACTTTAGCAATGAATCTAGATATAATTTACATAATGGGTTACTGTTTGATATAAAGATAACCTAACAAAGACTTGCATTGACGTGTATGGTAGGAAACGCATTCAGTTATAACAGTTGCATACGCGCAATATAAAACGACTCACACATTCTACACTCCGGAGTGTGGACTTAGAGTGCCTATAGTGTTACTTTGTAAAATGCTTTCTCATGTTAGAAAATTGCCTTTTCCTGTAAAGGATCTGAGTATCCAGATTTAGGTCGGCAATAATTTGACCACCCTCTGTGCGTAGCTTGACGTATTATACTAATGTATAAAATGGAAATTGCGGGATCCCTGGCTCCTCAAGAGTAGGCATGTTTCTGTTAATACGTTTTATGTAAATTCATGAAAGTATTAAAATGGCTGCCCGGATTTGTATGTAGGTACTTATTTGTGTAGTCTTTCGGGAAGAGAAAGTTTCGTGTATAATATCATAAAAAAGCTCACTGATTCCCAATAAGCGTTTGTTAGATGGTTGAAGCGTTTGTTTGACATTCTGATGCACCAGAATTCGAATCCAGTCCCAACCAAATTACTTGTTCTGTTATGTGTAGATTTTCTCTTACGAAGCGGTAAAAGAAAACAGCGTGAGGTAACCAACAAAATCTAAGAACATGTGTCTTTTGTAAAAGGATTTAAGCGCCCAACACGATGTACTACCTACTACCCTAGCTACTTGCCCAGGAGAACTTCCGCAATGAATCAATTTTGCGGTGGAGTCATGATCCCAAGTAATGGGGAGATACGTTCCGAGGAAGCGGTGGAATACGAGTTACACCGTGGTGTGCTACTACCATATACAATATACATACTACTTCTTACCTCCAGAGTAAATAGGTTTCTCCTAGACAAGCGTCCCACATCTTTGACTACAGCGGTGCTTAACATCAGGCTGGCTGTAGATAACGTTGACCAACTCCGTGTAAAAAAACCTATGTACATCTACATATATATATACATGTTATAAAGCTGAAGAGGGTCAATAACCTAACCATAGAAAATACTAGAAAAGAAATGTTTGGGTAGGTATACTTTAAATCCATAACAAAACATATTTCAGCAATTTTTTAGAATTGTTGTCTGTGTATCTGTTTATTTAAACGCCCATAACGCAAAAACGGCTGAACGGATCATGATGATTTTTGGTATGTAGGTATGTAGTATGAGGTCTTAGAAGTGTTATATGCTACTTTTTATTTCATAATAATGCGAGCGAAGTCGCGGGCGTCCACTAATTGTATAATTATGTACCCACGTGTCATAAATATGTAACTCTAACATTTCAGTACACATTCCGACAAGTAAACGATGCGTGTACTAGAAAAGGTCACAGTTTCCCCGTACTTTATCTGTCATAACTGGAACAGGAAATGTTATTGGCGGTCTTTTAACTTTTATCTGCGGTTGCTTTTTTATCTAGAAGGTTCCATGGAAATTGATGGAGTCTTTGAGATGTGCTCGTAAAGTGAGGCTTGGGGCGGGGACGCCAGAGAGGCGTGCGGAGGGTGCATTAAACTGGGATCACTCTTTGTCACATGCCTGTAGGCAAATCTGTGTACGCATAACATATCAGGGGAAAATGTTTTGATTATTAGCATAGATGCTTGAAATGCACTAAGAATCCTTTTCATGGCAAAATTCCCATCTGTATATCTAATAGTGAGTATTTTTGTGTACTTACTAATGACAAAAGTTGGGAACTAGCTTTTAATATCGCAGCTTTAGTGGGTTTTCTTTAGTGAAAGGTAATTCTAGATTACGTACTTTAAGAAAAGTTCTCTTACACTTCCTGCAAAGATTTCGAGCAATATAATTTGATCGAAAACGTAATAACGTAGTGTCAAGCTTGGCATTACCATTTTATGAACGTTTATTGCCTATCTGCCGCTTTGAATCAAAAAGATTCAATTGAAGCCCGCTTTTCAGAATTTAATTTGAGTCAGCAATATTCTTCAGGAAATGCTCCTTCGAAGTCCGCAGCTTAGTGACTTAGATTTTTCATTAAGTAGATATCGGCTTTAAGGTAAAGTTCATTCTTTTAGTTATAGTCTAGCCAACGGTAACTCACTTTAGTATTAGTTGCTGATATTAAATAATATAGGCAAATAGATTTAAGCATCTGTTAGACACACCAAAAATCAATACAGAAAACGTATAGAAAACTTTGGTTCGAATCCGGCCCTACACCAATTACTTGTTTTTCAAGTTATGTGTGGATTTGCACTCGTTTAGCGGCAAAGGAAAACATCGTGAGGAAACCGACATATTTGAGGACCACAATATCCGAGGACATGTCTTCCGTGGAAGGACCTGGCCCGCCACGATGTATCTACCCAAGAGAACTCCCCAAACAACTTAATTATGCGGGGGAGTCACGACCCTAAGTCATGAGGAAATACGACACAGAGATTCCCTAAAGTATCGCTGGTGCAGATGTGACTTTGGGTTACCTTGGTGGTCAACTAACTGTGAAGTGTAAACAAACATATTTCAGAGAGAAAATACTTTCATCACTTTAATATACTATCAAAAGATAAATTCAGAAAAATCAGAAAAAATGATTTTCATCTTATACTGTCGTAAAATAGAGAGAAAAATATGAAGATTGAACCGTTTCACGCCTTATATATTTTAGTTTTCGGGAATGCTTTCCTTTGAATTATAATTCAAGAATCCGTGACAAAAAGAAACGAAGGTTATCATATTTTTATAAGATTTTTTTGGAAAAGGCTAAGGAGCAGACGATTGAGTTACTGCAAAGGTTATTCAATAATATTTTTCTCAGGTTTTTCTAATACTTTATTGTTTAATGTTTTGGCATTTTATTCCTTACTTACGCCATTTTAGGTTTGTCTACATGGCCGCTGATATAGTAACGTTCACTGTGGGTTTTTTACCCGACTACAAATGAGAGTTGTATTTGAATACCAAGTGAAAAACTAAAATCAATATTATAGTGACATCTGCAGTTTTAAAATTCAACATAATTTATGTTATTAATAATTACTATGCTCATAGCCGAGAGATTCAGTAATTTTACGTACATCCAATCAACGACATTAATAATATCTTATTATTAATAGTCATTCAATACTGAATATAGTATTAATTATTAGTAGTACTAATAAATAATATGCTTTTTATTATATCTAGGCGTACGTACAATATAGGTCGTGTGATTTATACACCCACTATTATCTTTCTAAACCACACCCTATCTTCCTAGTGTAAGTTCCTTCATTCAAATATGCTTACCGTAGCATCTCCTTCCAGGTGGCCGCGCTGTGGGCCGCCAACGTGTCTGCGTTCATCGGGCCCCAGGAGACCTGCGTGCACGAGGGTCGGATGGCCGCTGCATTCAACCTGCCTATGATCAGCTATGTGAGTAGTTTGTGCTTTTAGAAGGTATATAACTTGAAGAAGATTAATAGTATTAATACACATAACACAAACTCAATATATAATTAAAATACAATAGTACATTGTTACCCTAGGGGTGAAAGTAACTTATTAAGTCCCGAGACGGGGTTTGGCGCCCGAACGCAGTGAGGGTATAGTTCGAGGGACTAAATAAGTCTTTAACCCGAGGTAAACACTGTGCTTTTCATTACAAATACGAGGAAAGTAAAAATAAAAACATGAATTAGCTAAAGAAAATATGAGTAGATTGAGAATGAGAAGATTTTATTTTACCACCCAAGTCAAAACAAAGATACCTCAAATCGTATGATGATTTTCCACTACCGCTTTAGCCTCTTCTTTTATAAAATCAGGCGTTCAATTTATATTAAAATCAGATGAACTCATTTTATAGGTACAAAATCTTTGCTATACGTATTGTGACGTAGAACCTCTTTGAATGTAGGTGTAAGAACTATTTGGTTAAATGTAGGTATAGGAACTCTTTTGTTTTTGTAAAGAAGTTAGTAGAGTTCAAGATAACTCTGCGCGCGGATAAAATTGGAACTAAAATGAGGCCAATTCTTGGCATAAGTGCTGCCGCCAGTCGCGCGCAGAGTTTTTACATGTTAATTTGACAGCTGTCAGTTAAAAGCGATTCTCCCTAGGGCTGAAAAGTATTACTTTCAACCCGCTCCTCAGGCAACTTCAGACCTACTTTCAGAGTAGGAGTAATCAAAAAAAACTTTTTCTTTTTCGCTCGCCCTTAAAATACAATAATCTAAAGACTAAATTGGCTTACAAACTATTACGACATTGGCGTGTTTATTAAAATCTTGCCTCTTATGTTTTCTCAATATAGATAAAATAGAAGTATCCTAACATTAAATCACTTCCGACTTCAGGAGTTCATTTATACGAAAATAATTTACTCTCCAATATTAATTTCGTGTAGTTAAGTGATGTTTCCTTAATCAACAAACGCCTTTAATGTTGTCACCAACACCTATTTTGAAATCATGTTAGAAGACCAGCTACGAGTAAGTTTAAGCTAAGTACGTACGTAGTAGGTACATGAGTCAACATTAAAATAATATAACGTATCATAACATTCTATGTCTGTGATAATTATTATCCCAGAGCCCGTAGGGTCGCTATACAAGTAGGTATACACAGTGTAGTATTTGTGTTTATGATAATCTACAAACATACATTATCCAGATATACAGAGCTATTGATATCTAATGAGCAGCCTCCTTTAGGGATTTAACAAACCACCTGAAAATTAAGTCCGTGGATTTTGTAAAAAAGTTATCTGTTATGTTCAAGAATTGCAACATTTAACCCGTAGGTAAATATACACAACTCACAAAATACGCGAAAATAATCACTTCTTCATAGTAAATGTTTTTCGTATATTTTCAAATGATACACAATATAAAACTCATTAGATTTTTGAAGTAAGTTCACACACACAATCACAATCTTTTATCTTAGACATGTTCATGTCTTATGAACATAATAATGTGGTGTCACAACCTACGATCTGGCTCATTAGCCTAGCAAACCCGATTCATTAAGTACTTTGTAGAACCCTGTACATCATTTCAGCTATGATTCATATAGGCCTCTCATCCCTCACAGCTCATTTACTTTGAATAGATAGTGTCATTGAGTTGGCGCCTAATGCTGATAGTAACGGGCATGCCAATTACTTTGTAGCACTTGTTTGAGTAATTCATCACTGGCCTGTCGAATGGAGTATGGTTTGTAATACTGAGGCGGTTGCGATCGTGGCGATTTATTTTTCGTATTTAAGAATCTATACTAATATTATAAAGCTGAAGAGTTTGTTTGTTTGTTTGTTTGAACGCGCTAATCTCAGGAACTACTGGTCCGAATTGAAAATTGTTTTTGTGTTGAAGAGACCATTTATCGAGGAAGGCTTCAGGCTATATAATATCACACTGTAACTAATAGGAGCGAAGAAACAACGGAAAATGTGGAAAAAACGGGAAAAATTATTCATCTTTGAGGGTTTTCCGTTACGTGCGCTGCGAAAATGGTTCAGAAAGTCGTATAACAGCTATAATTTATAAAGCTGAAAAGGTTGTTTGTAAAAATAAATATGATACCCAAAATAACTATTCCACGCGGACGAAGTCGCGAGCACAGCTAGTTTATTATATTTAGCTTGGAAATGTACTCTGAAATGTATGAATGAAGAGTTTATCTAATTATCTAATAGTGAAAATTGTATATGGCTTATCTAACTAATAGGCAAAAAATAGTTGCTACTTACTGGTAGGTGCAGCGATGGCGTGTCCATATATAAAATTAGCTTTTGACTTATTTTTGACTGCTCCGTTAGCTTAGTTGGTAGTGGCTCTGCCTTCTAATCTAGGGGTGCAGGTTTGATTCCCGCATAACACAAGTAATTATGAATATTCAAATTTGTAATTACTTGTGTTGAGTCTGGTCGTTTCTATGTATAATAAGTATGTATTAATAAAGAAAAGTATATATGGATTATATCCGTTATCTAGTACCCATGATACAAGCGTAAGCTTAGTATGGGGCTAGATGGCGCTGTGTGATATGTCCTGAAATATTTATTTATTTATTTTATTTATTTATTATTACTTCATGGTATTTTTGCATTTTTTTTAACTCCATTAGATATTGGTGTTTTAATTACCTACAACTAAAGTTTGGTTTTTATATTAGTTAGTAAGGAACAAAATTAAATGCATTTACTTAGCTTGCGGCTAATAAAATGCTCTCCCTTGTTTGCTTCAATCTATTGCGTCTTTATTTATAGTTATTGATGGTTTTGTTTTGCCACTGCAACGAAAGTGGGAAGTAAGCAATCGACCCTTCAGCTGATCATATCTCCCCCAGATAAGATATCTTTCTCAAGACTTTTGATGTGGGGGGATTCGGCAATATTTCACGGGAGGTAACTTCCGATTTATATGGAATCTAAGTTATAAATGGGGGAGTGGCTGAGGGATTACAAAATGATGTCAATCTACTAAAATGTTGTAGGAATAACAAAATTTTAGTAATAGGTACCTTTCAATTTAGTTGTAATAACCGGCTAGCACTTACGTTAATAATTACGTCGAAAAATACAGTGATAGTGATAGGTACCTTTCGTTCACACTTCAAACTTTTTGGTCCGATGCAACGGCTCCTGCAACAGATGGTCATAAATTTGACATGGAAATGATCAAGGTTCCAAAAAATATATTAGTACATAACGTACACTGTAAAAGCTTACCTACATTTGATGTCATAGGAAGCCCAAAATATAAACCCTATGTTTTTTAGTAAAATAACTATACATTTTATGAAGCTTGTGAATTTTCGTGTCGTATCTAAAGCTATTAGGATCGTACCACGTTCCTAGCTCGACCACAAGCGATTAATGCATTTAGCTGACCTGTCCGGTATCCATGTCACCCGTAGTTAAGCGTTGATACGTTTGATCGATTTATGCAATCTTAGGCTAAGCTAAAGCTACC
Source organism: Macaria liturata (assembly GCA_964023185.1). Taxonomy (NCBI): domain Eukaryota; kingdom Metazoa; phylum Arthropoda; class Insecta; order Lepidoptera; family Geometridae; genus Macaria; species Macaria liturata. The sequence goes on along the minus strand of OZ026812.1, from coordinate 7,553,638 downwards.
TATAAATCAACGCTTACTCGTCGACGCTCTAACCGTTTGTACACCATGATTTACTGTTTCACGTATTCAAATAGACATTGAAATTAAACATAGTTACTAAATACTTTAGACTAGATAAGTATTTACTTTACGTTACAAATAAAAGAAGAGAACAGAAAAAAAGAAGAACATCTCTCTAAGCGAAAGAGGTGTTACAGTAAAATGCTGTAACACCACTGTAGTTGCAAGTGTCCGGTGTCACGGTGACTGCTTACCATCAGGCAGAACGCCTGCATTTTTGCCACTATTATTTTTATGCTCGGCAGTGGGCAAAAACGAGATAATGATGATGGTGACTAAATACTAGGCATTATAAACGCCTTTCAACTTTTGATATTGGATAGTGTTAAAGTTTGATTGAGTTTTGAAATTCGATAAGTTTCTCGCAAACCGCAGGGGGATTTTAAGGGTCGTCCGTTTGTTTTCCACTGTTTCTGTCATTTTAATTAAAATTAAACTTTTGTTGAAACGACGCTTTAGACTAAAAATAATAATGATATTATTTGGGGTGAACAAAGATTTGGTATCATAAAAACTCGGAAAACACTTCAGTTAAAAAAGTTTGTAAAAATATACTGAGTTTTTCATTAATTCATTGAATTTACCACTTGCTAGTTTAATTGTACTAGTTTGATACTCTCTCTTAAGCACTTAGTAAGCGCATCTTGGTGTGGACGACTGATACAGGTTTTGTACCTAGTGCAGGGCAGGATATGGTAAGGTTTTGTGATTGTTTTTGGTAAATAAATAAATGAGTGCAAGGCACATCTTTTACATGTTTTTTTTTTAAAGTTAGGTATAATGTTGTAGTTTTGTTAAATTTATAACCTATAGAAGCCCAATACTGAATTCAATACTGTAAATTTTAAAAATAGTTGTGTGATGCGCGTAAAATAGCCTACCCTAAGTTGTACTTTGATAGATATTTTTAGTTTTGACTATTTATACTTATATTTGATTTTTTTACTTTGTTTGTGTCTTACGAATGAAATAAAGGCATTTTGTAATTAAATGTTTATATATTGTCCGCAGTACTGCCGCGACGTGGCGAGCTCCAACAAGCGCGTGTACGGCACATTCTCCCGCACGCGGCCCTCCGACATCGACATCTCGCGCTCCGTCGTCGCCGTGCTCACACACTTCAACTTTATGCATGTAAACATACATATACTTACTCTCTCTCTCTTGATTCGTATTTCCTCATGACTGAGGGTCGTGACTCCCCCGCAGAATTAATTCGTTAGGGGAGTTCTCTTAGGCAGATACATCGTGGTGGGCGCCCAGGTCCTTCCACGGAAGACACATCTCCTCGGATATTGTGGTCCTCAAACATGTCGGTTTCCTCACGATGTTTTCCTTCACCGCTAAGCGAGTGCAAAGCCACACATAACTGAAAAATACAAGTCATTGGTGTAGGGCCGGATTCGAACCAGGGTGCGTCTGAATGAAAAACAGACACTGGAACCGCTGAGCCACGCTCGCTTACCAGTCACATATACTTACCTAACGTACATTTAAGATTAAAACAAGGATTCTTTAAAATATTAGAGCCAAAAGAGTTTACATGAGTACACATGAAAGTAAGACATCCTAAGGAAATTAACATGTTAATGTGCAAGGAGTTCTCGACTTTTAATTTAAGTTTATAGTATTATGTAACAAAAACAAGAGGGTTCAAAAACTAAACTGAAACATGTATCACTATGACACCAGTCGTAAAGTAACATTAAATTAATTACACTCCATATTGAGTAGTTACTTTAAGGCATTTGCCAAAGTAGATAAATGATATGCTTATAGGTCCTCTACGAACAACAATTATGTACTGTTGACATATTTGCGCGACTTGGTAATACCGTTAGTTTTGTAATTCCTATACATAACACATTTGTTTTCTAAAAACAGAAGCGACAAGGCGAGTATTGGCAAACAGTGTTTAAAATAAAACATACAAAAATTTCACACCGTATCTTCAAAACACGACGATTTCGCGCGTGAAGCGCCCATTTACATAGATATTTATTCCTTCCGCCTACAATACTGTAAGCTATTGACTACTTCCTAAAACAATATTGCTCTAACAGAGTGTGAAATCGCTTTATTCTCAGTTGACAAATAAAAGTAATAGTGGGTGTGTAACGCCCTGAATTTTTATTGGAAGACTAACAAACTGTTTAAAAATAATGTAAAGTATAACTGTGACGCATATCTACCTGTCCGTGTTTTAGATAGTGAAGATAGAAAATGATCGTATGTCTGTCATCTAGTTTCAGTTAATAGACACATACGAAAATCGTCACATTGTCAAATTACCTATGTAGGTAAGAAAAACAATAAAGTCACAGGAATGAGACTAATTTTACTTTTATTATATACAAACTTAGCTTGTCGATTTATCATTTCTTTACCGGCGTATATGAAATCAGCTGATAAATAGCCATGTAATTTTTTTCTAAATTTCTCGTCATAATCTTGCAACATCTTAGACTACAGTGATGCCGAACATCAGGAAGGCTGTAGTCAAACGTAAGCCTATTTAGTATTTTAAAAAAAAGTCAGTTTCCTCGTAAAATTTGATACTGCAACTCATTGTTGACAATGAAATTAGGTAATTATGATAGAATAGTTATAAACAAACATTAAAATCCGTATTTTCTTTCCCAGGTAGGCTTCATATACCTAAAGGCGCAGAACCACGATTTCTCCCGCCTTGCTCTGGCGATCATCGCAGCCGCGCGAGAGAAGCAAATCGCCGTGAGAACCATTCAGATGTACAAACAGCCTTACTACTATGAGAATAAACGGGAGAACTTCTCCAGGAACCCCTTCCTGGATATCGTGAGGGACACTTATAAGGAGACTAGAAGTAAGTAGAATTTTTAAACTAGAAAATTGAATGAATGAATGAATGAATGAATGAATGAATGAATGAATGAATGTATTTTGATTCAATTATCTTTATGGCTTGGTTATTAACTCGGCAAAAACACTTAACTGAGACCGCCTTTCTTAGAATGTTTGGATACTATTATTGGCTGATATTACTGTCATTGATAATTCGTACATAATGTTATCTTCTTTGATTAGTACCTATAAGTAGTTCCGAATGAAAAAAAAAGCTAAACACGTCCTTGGCTCTTGCCGACAGTTTTTTTTGTCGATTTAAATGTTATAAGTACTATAGTTTTTTTCATATGTATAACGGCCAAATATCTCTCCGGACGTTCTGTTACTTGTGTTCCCTATTGGTGTAAAGATTTGATTTATTTGAAAAATCTAATATGCTCAGTATATATATATTATACTCAGATCAAAGCCATTATTTTTACTTGTTTACCTGATCATGGGATATTTTTTTACTTTTTTAATATCAAACGAAATAAACATGCCCTAGAAGCCTAAAAAAATAACATCCCGAAATCAAAATTAAATATTTCCTTTGAGCGATTGATCTCTGCTGTAATAAACAAACTGCCAAACAGATTTCATCGGAGCTACTTTATGAATTCGCAATATAATAGATTCATGTTGGATTCATGCTACATCTTGATTATTATGTAAATTCAATTTGGGTACTTTTTATGCCATAACAAAACTATATTTTTTTACGTGGGCTAGGTTTATATTTTTTTACGTGGGCTAGGTTTATATTTTGACTACTGCCTGCCTGATGTTAAGCATAAATTGAAGTAAATGCTACATGGTTTAAATACACCAATTGATAAGCTTTCTCGTAGACGAGAAATTATGGCTAGACATCATAAAAACTGTGATTTTCTTATCTATAAACCAGCATGACTTCCTGGTATATTAGATAGATGATAGATGGTATCTTAGATATAGAGATTCTTTATGGCAACACATGATATAAATTACAAAGAATGAAAACAAAACAAAAAACTTTTACTAGTACCACAAGTGGCAACCTTATACGAGGCGGCGGTATATTGTATTGCTGTATGGCCATGACAATACAAAAACTACTTAAATCTGTATTTGCTTTCAGTATACGTGTCGGTGGGGTACTACCACGACCACATCGGGTTGATGCTGGCACTTGATGCCATGCAGCTACTGGATGCTGGTGAGTTACAAGTTGTTTAATTTCTGTTATAGGATATTTGTGTATAGGACATTTGACCCATAGTCAATAAATAAAAGCAGTTTATATGATTTAGAAGATAGCTGTTATCTCCATGCATTAAATCAGTAGACTATTTAATAAGTACAATAGTGTACAATATTAGTTTAAAGATAGAACGAACTTTAAAAGAACGCTCTCGAAACAAACCTGACTACACAAGTTTTAATCCACTGATCAAGTCATTAGCGAAACCATTCCAAGATCTTTTTGATCTTTTCTACATATCTATAGGTATAGGTACATTCTAGCGAGGTATATCTAAAAGCTACGTACACACAAGCCATTATGTCTGTTCCCACGCATTGCGTAATCTACCGAGAAGTGAGCCATATATTCCTCGGTTGACTTCTGAAAGGAACGTGTATGATTTCCATAAGCTCAGCTGATATATTTGTCTAGGTCTTCCCTTTGTTGGCTGCACAATACCTCCATTATAAGAAGCGACCGCTGCTTTTGAAGGTGTCATTTATACTGAATGCTTTCAATGTAATCGCTTTGTGGGATTAGCCTTTGATTTGCACAGGTTTTGAACCGGTTTGTTTGGATTAAGAAATGCAGTGGCATTTTTTTTTGATCAGAGAAATTATTTGTTCGCACATGCTCATGCGTAGTGTTGCCTAACTGATAAAATAAAAATAAAACAATAACATGTAAGAAGTATATTAATTACTCCTGAGCTCAGAACTGGTAATAAAGGTATTGATAAGTCATAAATCTAGAGAAAACTCGAGCATTCTAATTCCGTTTTCCGATAAAACAAGCTGTTCGCTACAAAAGGCTGACAATAAAACAGGAAAACGCTACAGTGTAATTAATTGGCATTGCAATATCGAAGGAAATAAATGGCACAGAGCACTAAATAAAACAAACCCACTTTTTGAGCTAGCCTGACCGCATTTTCATACAAATTTACGATAGGAAAATTTAAAAACGAACTAAGGAAGATGTCGTTTTAATTCGTACCTCATGATGTAAATGTCTAAATAAAAAGTTCGCCTTTAGAAAGTCAACCATTCATATGAGAAAACTATTCATATGAGAGCATTTTTATACAACTAGGTACAAAACCTTTTTTATTTTAATGAAGCGCTCTCTTCGTTTGAATTCCTACAATTAGATCCTAGATTTTTTTTATTCGAGTGGCTTACTTACGACAGTTTGTACGAACAATTTCTTGAATCACTCCACTATAAAGGGACTGTTGGAAAGAAGATTTGCGTGCGAAACATCTCGAAGGAATGTAATAAGCTTACCGTTCTGTGTGCCGGACCTATTGGAAACTATTACAAAGAGCTATTGGAGACGCTTCAATTCAATAGTATTTCCTTGGGGACAGGTTCTCAGATCGGTCATAGAATGGAAGCGATATTGCGTGAAACGGGACGGCGGAGATAAAGATAGCACAGAATATATTATACTCTTACTACTGGAAAGTATTGCTCTTAGAAAGTCGCCAATAAGGGCTGTATAAATAGTAACTAAAAGTTTCATATGTTTCATTGTGTATTTGGCATTGTATTTTGGTGTTTTAAGGAGGTGTTGGTAAATATTATGATTCTATAGTATATTTTACAAAAGCAACATTGTACTTTTTTGGTGTGTATGTCTGTATGTCTTTTAATAGCTCAACGGTGTAACTCGTCGTGATTTTTATATGGGACTAGTATACAATCTTAAGAAAGAAAGAAAAAGAAAGAATATAAATGAAAGTGACATAGGCTTCTTTTATTTTGAAAACTAGCCAGCAAAGCCACGCTCAGCCACTAGTAATATCATAAAGTACTAAGTAACCACTTGAATGTCGAATGGCTTTGATGTTATCTTTTATCTAGAAGGTTGAAAGAGATTAGAAGTTCAAGTCCGACTACAATAGTTTATACGTTTATAGCGCAAACACCGCGGCAGACGTAAACCTGAAATATTTGAAAACAACGATATTACAATCAATAGACGTCTCATTTATGTCAATTAAATTTACGTGATAGGTGCGAAAGAAATGTCATTTCATTTTATTTTCTGATTGGTCAGTTATGGCTGCGAAGTAGAAGTAGATACAGATTAGTCCACGGTATTAAGCCATTCCAGAAGCATTTTGGGCGGTTCGAAAACTCTAGATAACACGATTGAAAACTTTTTATTTTAAAGTTGGTACGGGATATTAAAATTTTCAAGCACTATTTATTTGTTCATATTTGCACACATACAATTTTCCAAAAAAAAATACATGTACCCCGAGGTATTGGGGCGTAGCAACAGACAATGGCTAGGCTTTATACTAGCCAGTGTCTTCACAAATCAGGATATTGTACAAAATTCTTTCTGTTTAGTTTTTTCTTAAATATGTGGTTAGGTGTGTCTGTTGTATATTGTGTGTGTTTAAAACATTTTATACAAAGCCCGAAAGCTACAGTCGTCTGTTCGCGCTCCGTCCATTCATGTTTTTATTACACTGAGAGAAATGAATTTCGTGCTTAAGGTGTATTTCGCCTTAAAAGGTTGAAATAAAGTTATGTAAGGCGAGTTTGTAACGATTACGGTTAATTTTACTAAGCTAAGTGACATTGTTAAAACGGTACCATCAATTTTACTTGACTTGTAAGGCCAAAAGATACGTACGGTAAGGCAATTATGAATTTTGACTATAATACTGTTAGTTCAATAGTAATGTACTATTAAAAACGCCTTAAGTTTACGGCGGTGAAAATCCGGCAAAAATAACCATTAAATACGGTTAAAATGCCTTACGAAAAGGTTACTTGTAGAGTAATACTACGAATAACACTTATATCAAAGACATAAACAACAGTATATCTAAGTCATAAAATAACCATTAAATACGGCTAAAAATGCCTTACGAAAAGGTTACTTATAGTGTAATACTACGAATAACACTTATATCAAAGACATAAAAAACAGTTTATCTAAGTCATAAAATAACCATTAAATACGGCTAAAAATGCCTCACGAAAAAATTACTACTTGTAGTGTAATACTACGAATAACACTTATATCAAACACATAAACAACAGTATATCTAAGTCATAAAATAACCATTAAATACGGCTAAAAATGCCTCACGAAAAGGTTACTTGTAGTGTAATACTACGAATAACACGTATATCAAAGACATAAACAACAGTATATCTAAGTCATAAAATAACCATTAAATACGGCTAAAAATGCCTTACGAAAAGGTAACTTGTAGTGTAATACTACGTATAACTCCTATATCAAAAACATAAACAACAGTGTATTTAAGTCATAAAATAACCATTAGATACGGTTAAAAATGCCTTACGAAAAGGTTACTTGTAATGTCATACTACGAATAAGACATAAACAACAGTATATCTAACTTATAAAATGATTTTAATTCTTAGTGACTACGAAATTCACTTTTCATTTACTATGGAAATAGCTTTACAGTAAAGCGTTTACGCTGGTACGATCCCATCTTTTTTTATAAAGTAACGGATATTCGAGGCAGTGTTGCTAGACAGAATATTTAAGTTCGTAAGTCGGGTGTGCTAACATATGGCGTTAATTAACATTTATTTTCTAGAAAATATTGAAGTAATAAATAGTAGTTCTGCGAACAGTAGACATCCGCTTCACATTTCAAAAATCACAGCAGAACCAAGTTGCGTCAAAATTGATTCAGACAGTGAGCTGATCGAGAGTGTTCTTAGCTGAATGTTTTCTTTCTTAGTTGATGAAAACGATTTAAGCAACTTTATTAGGCCTCATCGATTCGATTTGTCGAATTTAGCGTGTTTAAAACATAGTGATAATCAAGACCTAATGCTGTTGCATCATCAGATACCTACTGCATCATCTGGAATCTGAAGGATACCCAACTCCTTACCAAATTACAGTAGATATCGTGTTTGGGCTCATTGTAACGGTCAATGAATAGAAAAAGAAACTGACCTGACATTTATGACTGAGTACACTCTCAATGTAGTGGACATCGAGAGTTTACTCAGCTATAATTTTGCCCGATGTCGGGGGTTTTTCAAGTTAAAAAGTTAAAAAAATTATACTTTCAATGAAAAAAGTATCGGTTTGTAGTAATACAATTAAAGATACAAAATTAAAGACAAACACAGATAAATAAACTCTTTATCGTTGACACTAAAAAACTAAATGAAAATAAACACAAAAAGAAATTGGTAAGTACTAAGGAAAATGTTTCCCTTGAGCGTGAAACGGTTAAATCAGGGCTGAAACGGTTAAATCAGGGCAGAAACGCTTCGCTCACCCAGTCAACTTCAACTAAGCAATTTTTTGTATATTTGTTTAATTCATTGAGTATTTTACACCTTTGCGCCGGGAGTCAGTAGGGGTGGGTTATTTGAGGATCAAATTATTGTTGTAGTTAATTTGACAATCAGTTACGTTGTGCTATAGCGGACTCATGGCTAATTTATTCTACAAAGAGACATTGTGTTTTCATGTGCATTTAGGGAGGTGAACTTCTATTATTATGGCAATAATGGCACATGGCATGGCACCAGCGTTGCCAGATACACTGTAATTACAGCAGATTTACTGTATTTTCACACGATCTACTGTCTACTGTAATACTAAAATTACAGTGTATGGAGAGCACTGTAATTTTTGTACAGGCAAAATTCAAAATAGTTTAATGTTAACTGAACGTAGACTTTGTGAAAAGAAAAAATGACATGAACATAACAAAACGTAAATGGCTACTAGAGCCCGCTTCCTCTCTGCATATGTCACAACTCTTGTTTCTATTGTAATAAGAACGAATAGTCTTACTTTAAACGGGCATGATTAGCGGCGGCGGTGGATAATACGCGGGAATTTCCCGTCATAGACCAAAGCCACTTCAACATTAACCACCCAAATTGTGTCAACCGTGTTTTAATTTAGTTTTAAAGCCTATTGGGACTAACTTATATTAGTATGATTGTAAATTGCTATCGTATGCAATGCATTACGCTTTTATTTGGCTCTTTCAAGCCTTTCTGTGAAACTGGGCTACATGATAGTGACAGTAATTGAATAATTTATAATAATAATATAGGTGTCATGCTTATTCGAAAAGACAAAAGGTGAAATTAAAACAGTATTTCAGTTCATAAAAGTGTTTTGAAATCTACTGTAAAAATCACTGTATTTTTATTTATATTTTACTGTAATTTTGTCGTAAACACTGTAAATTTAAGCACGAAACACTGTAATATCATTTCTCTCATCTGGTAACACTGCATGGCACCACCGCGACCGCCGCGCCGCGACCGGCGTCCATAATATTTTCTTGGCGTCCATGGATAGACCGCTATGTTAATTGCTAGTTATAATTTTCAGTGTGATTTATTCTTTGTTTTACTAAAATTCTTAGTGGTGATGTTAAATAAATAAAAGTGAATTTCAGCAGGTAAGTAGATAAATATCCAAGTTTCCCAGGTAAAAAATATGGCTTGTTTCATGAATGAAGACGCTACCTACTTTCAGACAATGTGATCTGATCTCATATAAATAAACCAAAATCTGATGGCACCTAATCACAAGATAAAATTGCAGTACCTTTCAATATCAATATCGTCTAATCACAAGATCAAATTTCAATACCGTGTTAGGGCGAGTAGGTAGTAACCTCGTACCTACATGTAACATCGTTTTACTTCGTCTTTTAGAGCTTACCTAAGTGCAGAAGAACTTGCGAACATGGATAACTATACTCGCGATTTATTAAAAGCATGGGACTGCGACCATCTCATCGATTCATTTCGAGGTAGGCTTATAACCTACATAGGTATAACTGTTTCTTACAATTTATTGTTCTGATAAAAAATTACATCATGCATGAAGTTGTTAGGTATGGATAATTTATATTATAGTAATATAGGTAGGCACTTACAAGAACATGTTGAACTACTTATGCCTTTAAACCTTATATTAACCCATCTTGCATTTGGCAAGTCTCCCTTATGGGAAGATTTGAAACCTTAGGCCAATAAAAATGTATTAAAAGTCCAGTAGAGTTAATACATGTTGTTGCAGGTGTTACCTCTCGTCAGAGGAATAATTTTTAATACAATTTTGTATCAAGCATGGTACACAGAAATCTTAATAATAAGGTTACCTATTCCTTAGATTTTTGTGCACAGTAATCTATGGCAGTAGGATGTACAAAGAAACATAATAATAATAAACAAGTTAAACTTCAGAAAATAACAAAGAAAGTTGTTGACCTACTGCATGTGCTTGCTAGTTACAATAACTACTTAATACAAAACATTTATATTTTAAGATGCAAGAATAGATGCGGTTGCTTTGGGGCTGCTCAAAGAAAATGATATTATATCCTTAATTCCAATTATTGGAGACCGACTAAAATTTGAGGCTAATTTGTCTATGTGGAAGGCTGACAATAATTCGGTGGTGGAGGTATAACATTTTATATGACATGTTATTATATTTATCATCCTGTGATTTTGCTTTATAAAGAAGTGTAGATTGAGAAAGCCATTTAATGAGCATCTGGTTCTTATGAAAATGGTAAATGGCTTTGTTACCTTACTTTAGCATGTATGACTCATCATTCCCATACAAGTTCAACATGTCATACTAAATAATGTAGCTTCAGTTTTGAACACTGATTTTTATATGATTCTCTCTGGACTTTTTAAAGAAAGCAAAATCACTACACCCATCATACTAGTATCTGATGTAAAAATGTTTGTTGCTCTGTTACTGTTTGTTGCTTAATTACTTCAGAATGGCTAAGCGGATCTTGATGAATTTGTCATCAGGTTAGATAATACATAAAGGATGAACATTGGCTACTTTTCATCATCTTACCTAGTGAATTTTGTCTCACTGCATAATAAAAAATTACATCTATTTTATTGTAAAGAATTGTCATTCATACAAGCCTTGTCCTAACAATATCTTAATTACTAATTTTTTATTGTATATGTATAATACAATAAAAAATGAGTGATTCAATTTGGTGCAGTCATTTGAAAGTTATGTACCTATGTGCTTGCATTATATTTCGGGAATTAATTTCTATATGTATATTATATTTTATTTATATATATGTATAGATGTTAGTGTGTTTGTTTGATTTACTATACCAATTAATCCACCGGATGCTACATGAAAAATCATCTCATGTAGATGTTAGCAAGCCAATTATGATGATGTCGGTGTGTATTTATTTTACTTCTTCACACCAAAAAGATTTGTTTAAAAGTTTGCACAGACAAGACCATAATTATGGCTTGCCCGGTTTAAAAGCTATACTCATAATAATATCTCATGTAGAGCAAGCTTCTTACTGTATCCTCCATCCCTAGAGCTCCAAGATTTCTGAAACTGATCTTAACTTGGGATAAAGAGTAGCCACATATCAATAAGTACCAAATTTTATGAAAATCCAGCTAGGCAATTAAGAATAAATGAGTAACAAACATACTAGTGAACATCCTAACATCCTTACTAACAAGTAACAAACATGCTCATTTCAAATATAAGTGTGATAGATAGCTTGGCCGTTTCGCTACCTTACTTAACTATGTACTCGTATGTATGTGTAATGTACTTAATGTCTTTTTTTAATTTCTAGGGCTCAGAGTCTGCCAATATAAGCTTATCAAATATAATTAATGATTTAGAAGGACCTGAAGAATTAGTTAACAGAGAAGTAGACCAGGAACGAAATCAGGCAGATCGAGAAAAAGTAAGCTAAGTATTTCATATATATATATTATTAATATTATTGAGTGACAGAACTAGGTAATCTTCACTTTCATAGTACTTAAGTATCACACCAGCTAAAAGTGGTGCACAAAAGTTTGTACTTACTTCAAAACCCATGTAAACACTGCACCATACTTGTAGGAACACAAAATTGTTTATACTACTGTATGGCCCTTATATTACTGGCAAAAAAGTGTGCACAGTCAGGCTGCCCCTGCATGAGACCTCTCTACCAAAACCTGTTAAGGGGCAGTAGCCCGACCTCATTTTAATACAAACTGTTGTAAGGTAAGACTAAAAAACTAAGAAAGATTAAATGATGAATTATACCTCAAATTGTAGGTATCTAAACAAGGAGCTCTTACCCTACAACAGTTTGTATGAAAATGAGGTCAGGCTAGCTGTGAAAATGATGATGAAAATATGAATCTCATTCTATACTAACCTAATGATTTTTAAGAGTGATTTACATGAGGATTTATGTGTTCTTATTTTTAGATACAAACAATATTACAAAAGAGCCATAGAGGGCGAGCTCTGCTGACTGCTGGATCTGGCGGCCTCCTTGATTCTAGCCAAAGAAAAGAATTAGGCAACTTAATTCTTGACCATGAGCTTGAACAAAACCCCAACGTCCAATTAAAATGGGCCCAATTCCAATCATGGTCAAGGGGTATTTGTGAATTATTCACCAAACAGTCACCTGTGCTGTATTATACCTCATATGTAGCTGTAAGTTCAATTTGTTGCCTTACAATATAGAGCATAGAACATTTTGAAGAAGGCAGGCAGCAGACTTCTCATCATTTGTTTTTAAAATCAGATAAACAGATAACATTTTATTTATAATTTGTTAAATTACATAATATCATTTAAAAAATAATTAGTTAGTTTCAATATTTATTAACCAATACTTAAGAAGTCTTACAATGCAATACTAATATTTTGAGAGCAAAGGAAGCAGGAGGTTCTTAAATTGTACCTATGCTTTTTTATGTTTGATATGACTGTGGTGCCAGTTTTAATAAATTTTAATCAATTTCAATATGAAGTGGTGATTATTGAATTAAAATTCATTCTTCATTTATGCACCGATTTGCAAAAATCTTTTTGTATCTTGTAGTTCATAAGAACTTGCTTACTATTTATAAATTATTTTGAAGTTTATATATTATATGGATTGTAGGTGTACTAAAGTCTCTTACATTTAACAACTTTTGATTTAATCCTTGTTTCCTTTAAACTTGTTTTGTTCCTAATAATTGTAATCGATTTTTCTTGCAGGCAGGAGCATTCCAAGCTAAAAGAAATGCCTCTGGTATACTATACAATACATACTTAAGAAAACGTAAGAATTTAATTAAGAAAAAAGTTACAACCCCTTTCGAAAACGGGCTTCTACGACAAGTGATTCAAGTGATTTTTCATCATCAAAATCCATTGATTTGTCAGTTATTGACGCAGGTAAGCACCCAATTAATATTAAGAACTGGCTGCGCCCCGTAGAGTTATTCGCATCGCATTAACTTACCCGAAATAAAAAATAGCCAGTCTTAATCCAGGCTACTCCATACTTCATCCAAATCGGTACACACGCATTTATTATAAATCGGAGTTTATGTAGTTTATATGAGGTCTGTGATTTTGTATGTGCGGCCAAACCGATTTAAAATTGGAAGATACTTAGCAATAATTAAGCTTAGGTGGTAAAATCGCCAGACACTATATTATGTCCTTTCATGATCTTTTTTTTGCTATTTGCATTTTTCAGTTATATAACGCTGATCTATATTGTTTCAGCGGAATCGTCTTTAGTAGAGAAGCACTACTTTCGCTTACAATTGCTGTCGAGGGAACTACACCGTGGAGCGAAATAGAAATTCTTTGGAAATTAACAGCTAAAGCGCGACTACAAAAACTGTACAACGAAAAGGGTACTCTTGTAGATTACTATAACGAGTACCAAGTACTTAAAGGACCAAATGGATATAAGCTACTCATGGCTGATTTTGAACAACTATATCCAGCCGCTGCAGGTTCCAATCTAATTAGATCGCAGGGTCAAAATCTCAGCGAAAAAATTATAGATAAAGGAAAGACACTGTCTACAAAAGACCAATATGTGCAATCAACACTCAATGAATTGTTGAACTGTATTGATGGTAAGTACTTTTATCTTAACTAGGTACCTATAAATGTCGACTGGCTACTTTACTACTTTATTAAAGTAATTTCTTTTAAATGTCTTGTTAAAATAACAAAATTGTTGGTTGTAAAAAATTTGTAATTGAAATGTCATATTTTTGTGTCTTGATTTTGCATGTATGATGAGTAAAGTAGTAATAAATTGACTACCATGTATATTTTAAGAAGTAAGAATAGTTAAAGTATCTATGTTATAAATATTTAATAAACAAAACAAAACATAAACCCTGTATATGTGACGAAAGTGGTCAAGTACTTTATTAAAGTAATTTCTTTTAAATGTCTTGATCTTTGTTAAAATAACAACATTGTTGGTTGTAAAAAAATTGTAATTGAAATGTCATATTTTTGTGTCTTGATTTTGCATGTATGATGAGTAAAGTAGTAATAAATTGACTACCATGTATATTTTAAGAAGTAAGAATAGTTAAAGTATCTATAATATAATATAATATTTAATAAACAAAACAAAACATAAACCCTGTATATGTGATGAAAGTGGTCAAGTACTTTATTAAAGTAATTTCTTTTAAATGTCTTGTTAAAATAACAAAATTGTTGGTTGTAAAAAATTTGTAATTGAAATGTCATATTTTTGTGTCTTGATTTTGCATGTATGATGAGTAAAGTAGTAATAAATTGACTACCATGTATATTTTAAGAAGTAAGAATAGTTAAAGTATCTATAATATAATATAATATTTAATAAACAAAACAAAACATAAACCCTGTATATGTGATGAAAGTGGTCAAGTACTTTATTAAAGTAATTTCTTTTAAATGTCTTGATCTTTGTTAAAATAACAAAATTGTTGGTTGTAAAAAATTTGTAATTGAAATGTCATATTTTTGTGTCTTGATTTTGCATGTATGATGAGTAAAGTTATAATAAATTTTCATTATTATTTAATGTTTTATTTCTATATCATAAATTAGGTACCATTTCCTATATCAGAACCTAATTGTTGTTAAAAAAATAAGTCATAATCTTAAACTAATAATATTAATTTTAATTACAGATCGGAACTTCCAACGCCTGGAGAAATGCTTTGTGGTAGCAGACAAAACTAGGTATTTTAATGGCATGGTTACTAATATCTGCAACAAGTTCATTAGTAACTGAAGGCTGCATTCACCGCCCACTCCGATTCAGCTGCACTAGCGGCGGCTGAACGGGGTGAAGGCCGCCCACAGCCGTGTGAATATGCCCTACAGAGCTGCCACAAGGCGTATTCTCCGGTCAATGGATGCTGTTTTTGCTTTTAAATATGCAAAAGTATTTTCCTCAATGTTTAATTGAACGTTAAGTCAGGTTATATTAGCTTTATATTTTTGCATAATAATTCTAAAGCCAATTAATACAACTTTTAGGGAATGCGTCATAAGCCGTCACATAGGCTTTTTTGCACTGACAATAAAACATTTTTGTCCTAAAAAAAGCATGATTACACCTTACTGAACGGAAAATAATATCATACAGTTAGGTTAAAACAACCTATTAGACGGTTCGTAACGTTTTACAGTAAGGCGTTTTTAACTGAAAATAACGATAGAAGCTCCTTCTGATATAGGATAATGATTTACAAATAGGCACAAAACGCAATATGGACTAGTAAAACTATAGTTACAAATACGTTTTAAGCCGTCATATCGCCTTATCTGCACTTACGATAACACGTTTTTGTTATTAAAATAAGCACGATTATACCTTACTGAATAAAGAAAAAATCATATAGTTAGTTTAAAATAACCTATTAGACGGTTCGTAACGTTTTATGGTAAGGCGTTTTTAACTGCAAATAATGACAAAAGCCCCTTCTGTAATAGGGAAAACTGTTTAGAAACAGGCCCAAAACGCAAAATGGACTAGTAAAACTAGAGTAATAATAAGACGCAAAACGTTTTTTGCAAGTCGATTTTCATCGTAAGTATCTCGCTAACTGTCTTTATTACCACATTTTTAATTGTTTTTGCTAGGTTAGTAGGTTCAATAGTACGGCTAAAAGAGCAGTTTCCGAGTTATACTTGCAGTATTTCTGCCTGTTGAATTCGCCTTACATGTAAAGCGTTTTCAGCTTTCTAAGTAGGAAGGCGTTTTTGTTCGTATTACGTTAAGTCGTTTTTTCGCCTTCA
This sequence comes from Macaria liturata, assembly GCA_964023185.1. Lineage (NCBI taxonomy): Eukaryota > Metazoa > Arthropoda > Insecta > Lepidoptera > Geometridae > Macaria > Macaria liturata. The sequence goes on along the minus strand of OZ026812.1, from coordinate 7,537,380 downwards.
TTCCAACTAAATCTGCCCTTATTAGGACACTTTTGGCTTTACATTTTTCTCAGTGTACCTACACCGGTTGCACGGGAGTATAATTTTGGCACTTGTCCCGAACATTTTTAGGATATATTTTTCACCTATTGTTTTGTTTATGAAAAAAGTTTTGGATGGGTTCGCGTTTTTCACAACTTCGCGCGTATTTCAACGGATTGCGGAATGCATTATTTTCATTGCTGGGTTTTGTGAAAAATTGTATGATAAATTTGCAAGCAATATTTTTATAAGGGTCATATAATTTAATAGAATGTGTCTGTGTCGGTGGAACTTATAGTCATTAACACGTATTAGAAGACACTCTAGGGTGCTGTGAAAGGCTTGACACCAGTTCTTACTTACCATCATAAAGCTATTATACTTCAAGAGATATGTAATGTCTTAACTTACGTTATTTACTACTTTTTGAACCAGCATGTTACTTATGTACTTACACAAATATGATTCTAAGGACTTGAAACTAAGTTAAATCACTCTCAAATCCCTACCGATATCATTAAACTGCCAAACCCTTTATCCAATACGACAGCAATGGACTTCATAAACTTAGCCATTACTCCCCAGGGATGTGGATATGAAACTCAGCCAGAACTTTGGGAAGTGGTTTGGGCATCTAAGTACCAGTACCTAGTTAATAGTTAGGCACGTCCCGGGTTTAAAGCTTTTGGAAGTCATGCTGCTACCGGTCTCTTTAGCATGTATGATGTGTGTATGTGACTTGACTCCCGTGTGCCTCATGTTCAACGTTAAATAGACACATACTCGTAGAGTCACAGTACTCTTACGGCCTTTTTACTGATAAAAAGAACAAAAAATAAATTTATTCTGCTTTAGTACTTATTGAAGAAAGAATACTATAGCTATCAAAATAAATATTATAGACATACCTACCTATGCTTAGTTTCCATATTTTATTAATACCGATTTTATAGGATCAAGTGATCTAAAACTTAAAAAAAATATGTTTCACGGCAACCCACAGCAACGCTGTTTACGAATTTGATTGTAAATACGCAGATTGCCCGTAAAGTTGCTCTCGACAGCTGTGAACGCGTTGCTACTGCATTCACAGCTGCAGTTAATTTCCTTCCAATATCCAAAGTGCCAATCTTCATATCCATTGTATTCCAACCCATGTCTAAAACAAACGATGATCGACAGGTGAATACGCAGTTATCGGCGTGGACGTCGATAAATACGAGGCCGGGGAAGCTGTCAAGTACCTGTCAGGACCATTGAGGAAGGAACCATCGGCAAGGACCATCAGAGCATTCCGCTCGTTTCTAGCAGTAGCACCGTCTCCCTCACCCTCGTACCCAGTGTTTGCGAAAGAAGTGAACAGAAGATTGGAGATGGCGCCTTTTAGCTTCAAGAATCCGGTGAAGATCTTCGGCGGGGAGAAAGTGGTAAGTTTCATCTCTATTTCTACTAATTTAAACACGTGATTACTAACTAAGACCTAACAATAATATCATGAATATTACAAGAATCATATTATAAACGTTTATCCAAATGTAGTAAAGAAACGATAACTTCTAAAACTAGATTATCCAAATCGTGACCGCCAAATTATGTTTTGTCACGTGAGACCTCCTACACGTACATAACACGATATTGTAGGTACATACATATCCGCTATGTGAAATCTGTTTGTATCGGATATGTACTAATTGGTTGGCGTCGCGAACTATGTACGGTAAAGTCTTAGTCGTGACTGAAAGTGATCCGTTCACTTTCTAAATCCAACGATAATTGTTAGCACAAATACATATCATACAAAACAAACAAGCTTATCCCTACTTCTTATATTTACATACCTTATTGTTTACTATTACCCTATTTTACCTTGTTATTAAAAACTACCTGACATGTTCCTTTGCACCGAGAAAGAGCAAACAGACAACCAAGCTCAATTTCACTATTATTCAATTGTATCTTTATTGCACACTAAAATAAATTAACAATCTCAAGAGGACTTAAACTATAAATATATGTACGGCCTTATCACCATTAAGTGATCTCTTCCAGGCTCTTATAAAGTTTGTTAGCTGGTTACTGGTAAGCCTGTATATAAATAGGTATTCCTAAGTTATAAGTAGGTACTTAAACGATATCGCATTACAAGCGTACTTAAAGTTCTGACCCATGTTTGGTTAATGCAATAAAGTAATAATCGTGCTACTTATATGGCTCCCAAACACTTTTAGGTACAATTTGAGTGCGAAAAAAATCTTCGAATACATTTTATTTTAGTTTAATCAGAATTGTTTTCCAACTTATGTAAATACGAATCACTTATGTAAACGTTCCTGTTTAATCGTTAAAACTCCTTTTATGGTATTTTTTACTTGCATTTATTGGTATAATGTCCTTTGTATTATCATCCGATCTCAAACCGTTGTAATCGTTTGTAAAAGTAAACGTATTTTACTTTACAAAATTTTGTAACACTTACATTACGTCGATTAAGAACATCAATAAAATTTGAGCTTATTTAAAAAAAAGGAGATAAACCAACTTCTTAAAAATTCAATCACCATCTCTTAACGCTTTTGGAGTCGAGTTAAAAATTGCATTTAACTATTCGAATGAACATTTCACTCGACGCTGTAAGTTAATTAAAACCGCCGGTGACACTGTCCGCTGAAATTAACAGACAGAAATAGAAACTGCAGAATTATGCACTGTCCGACGCCATTCACTGGGATGCAAATTGTGCAATTAACTCTGCATCCTAAAAGTATGAACGTAATTTATTTAGGGAGTAAGTTTATTGGTCAGCAGTTTATTTGGTACCTAAGTATTATTAAGACTTCGAAACAGTAGATATTATTAGGAGAGATAAAGCTATTAATTCTTTGAGCTATCGACATAAATAAGCATAGCTTATTAATCTATTTAATTATAATCTATTTATATTATAATATTAGGCATTAAATTTTCTTCGAAATAGATTTTTTTTAATTACTATAGGAAATTTTATTAAAAAAGAAACAAGCGGTGTAAAATAGATTTTTGTTTTGACCGGTTAATAGATTTAAATAATTTTAAAACAGCAAATAGCTTACCAATGAATTGCTAGTCATTAATTTAGTATAAATGGCTTCAACAAACCCTCTGCTAACAAGGGTGAAGTAATCTAATGACAAAAATCCAATTAGATTCGGACACAGAGAGAACTGTCCTTATAACTGCTTCTACAGGACTTCTTGGGGAATTTAATGAAAAGGGTTCAGAGTCGCGATAGGTCAGCGTAATTGGTCGAGATCTTTATTAATCTAGGTTTAGTGGTAGGATAGACCAAGTTGAACGTCCTTGTTATACATGTACGATGACATTAGTACTAACTTATGTTTAAAGTTTTGTACCGAGATGTTCACAAAACTCTACGTTATCTTTTAAAACGTCTTCTTCTTCTTCTTATCGAATGAGAGTGGCAAACTCTAGTGTCAAGAGTTTTCAAACCGCCCTAAGGGCCTCTGACATGGCTTTATGACTGCCGCAGTAGACAAACAGCCGGGACCTACAATTTAACATGTCATCCGACCCACGTAAAAAAAAATTAAAAACGTCTAAACATACCTAAGTATACATGATTCTGCTAACCATTTAGTTAGCCCCTTGTCTTTAAAAATATTCCTAGTAGACTATTTAGTTTTGTTACATTTTATTTGCGTTTGTGGGTATGTTGACCATATCCATTTCTGGCAACTCCGATCTCGGAAGAAAATCCAAAGGATCTCTCATATTGGGCATAATTAATAAATATTATTCTTATCAATACAGAAACTAAAAGAATCACTTATTCTCATTTTGGCAGCAAATCGAGTAAAAATATTTGCACTACGATCCGCTAATGGTAAGATAACAGGAGTAAATAGTGTAAGTACTTATCATCGACAGTCTCGTTAACCCAGATCTAATGCTAATCTAAATCCAGCGATTAGTTGGGTAAACATTGTTGTAGACAGGTTCATAACCTGATGAGAGAAAAGTGCCACAGATACTATAGTATGAAGCTGGTACAATTGAAGGCTCTACATTAATACATGAAATATTGGATCTAAGCCGCTGTGGCCTGGTCGCATCTTTATACTGTTGTATCGCATGACGCCAAAACCAAGAAAGATTTTTTTTATTTTTTACTTGCAGCTAAACTTTACTTATACTAATTTAAAGACTAAATATGTCTAAATATGTGCCCTGTTCAGGTCACCACAAGGGATGTGTTCAAGGGATGTGACATCTAGTGTTCGCTGGAAGGCATCTTAACAAACCATCTAATTTAATGGCATCTTAATCTTAATCTTTCTTTATGTAGTTGGTAGCAACATTAATAAACTATGCATTTTTAGCATTTAATGTATTATTTTGTACAATTTGTTCTACTTCATTTACTTATTATTATTATTTTAAATCAAAACTTATACGTATGGTTTCATTTTGCAAAGATTAAGCAATGTGTTGTATCTCAATTCCTATATAGTGAAATTATCGCTTGAAACGCTTGATTTTGGAGCAGCCAATGAGCAAACCTTTTCATCTTCATTCTCTGATTTTTCGATAACGTAGTTATACAATATTCAATTTATATATGTAGGTGATATATTTATCGCATCTATGTAAAAACGTAGGGATACTGTTTTAACCAAAATTTATTTATTTATTTATTTATTTATTTTTGGCTTAACATTGGTAATAACATTGATACATTTATCTTACACTAGTATTTTTATGTATATACAAAATGTATTACCTATTGAAGTTAAGCACATCATGCACAATTTTATTATTACTACAATAAGTAAAGATAGTGAAAATTCATTACAAACTAATCCTAGTTGTAAACAAAAGCAATGGTGTTTAGGAACTTAACAAGTTATGGATTTGAAATTTATGCAACATTAAAATATAAGTATTTAGTGTGATACCAAGGGTACTTACTAGGTACATGAAGAAGCTTAATATGGAAATTTGGCTACAGTACAGCATCTAGCAAATATACAATGAATAATCTGTTTTTATGAACAAAATAGTTTAGTTTTAACTGTGGGGCACCATCGAGTACCGCCAAGCAGCTAGCTGGGGTGACGAGGATGCCCACACCCAGGTTCTGAGACTGGTTATACATTTGAGCCTCGAAGTGGGATTCCACTCAAAATTAAAATTCAAAATTAAGACAGTTTACTTAAAATAACGAGATACTATACTTATTTTTATCGGATAGTTTACTTCATTGTTTGAAGTAAAGTATTTGAAAGTTATAATACAGACACATACCCAGTACAGTATACACAGTCATTAATTTGTAATTATACTGAACGTACATTTAAAATATCTATACTATAATAATAATAATAATAATAAAATCCTTTATTTATGTACTACAGAGTGTATACGTACCACTAAAATAACTAAAACATGATGTAGAACTAGTAACTTACAAAGGTACGTTGGTGAGGTAAACAGAGCTCTGCACTAAGTGTCACAGGGACCTTGTGTTGCAGGGCTGCAGTATTTCTCGCCGCGGTAAGCTTTTCTACTACTTGTACACCCGCACTTTGCATCCCACTGTTGGCGCCGAGCCGTGTTTGCAAATAAATTAACGAAGCCCATTGTTTTACGACCAGGTACAACATCATTATATTCATAACTAGTGGACGCCCGCGGCATCACTCGCGTCATTTCGGTATAGAAAGCCTATGACACTTCCATACCAAAAATCATGATGATACGTTCAGCCGTTTTTGCCTGATGACCGTTTAAATAATCAGACAAACAGAGACAGAGAAACATAAACAGACAAAAAATCTATAAATTGTTGGAACGTGTTCTGTTATAAATTCTAAGTACTATCTCCATTTTTTTAATGTCTTCAATGTTCAGACTTGCGACCCTCTTCAGCTTTATTATATGTTTAGATAGATGTCACTGTGTTCTGTTCTACGATTTATTTACCGGCCTGAGGTCACAGTTCGCGTGCTGAGGGAATAAAGTGCATTCAAAATGGTTGATTAATGATTACATTAATAGTCGATGATATCTTCTTGATTTGTTCAAATCAATCGCCTGTGTTACATTGTTGTTTTTTTTATTTGAACGCTGTTTTGAAATTATGTACCAATTCTCTTTGTTTATAGAATGTTTTAGTATGGGCGTTAGGAAGGTATTTTATACTACACCTGCTAGGAAAGTACCTACCTTGATACTTTATCAAATTTACGGTAGAAAGTACGTCATTGCATATCGAACAAATATGCGGGGAGAAAACGCATCTGAGCGGGAAGAAATGGATTTTCATACACTTTTCTCTCCCGCTTAGATGCGTTTTCTCCCCGCATATTGGTTCGATATGCAATGACGTACTTTCTAACGCAAATTTGATACATTCCGAGCAGGTGTAGTATAAAGCACTATGTATCACTCGAGAGAAAGTGCGATTCCCGATCTCGGGTGTTTTAAAGCCCTCGCCTACGGCTCGGGCTTCAAACGACACCCTCGACGGTAATCGGTCACTTTCTCCTCTCGGTGAACAATGTACTATTAATAAATATTCGTTGCAGAGAAATATTTTTGTTCTATCAAAATTTTCGAACTACTCATACCTACACGCTCTTATTTACATAAGTTCCTAAGATTGTGTCTCCTCAAATCCAAATTCTTTTTTCCTTCTTCTTTTATTCAAAATCAATTCAAGAACACCCAAGCCTCGTAACTTTCGTTGGGCCTTCATAAATATTTAGCAAAATTATTCAGGCTCTCACGCCTTAAGATGTCCGATTCCCATGCAATCACGTTACCAGATCACGAGCGCACTAATTTTGTACAAATAAAGTGTTTTACTTGATGTTTTTATGATCCAACGGGTAAAGTCCTGGTTAGATGATTAGGAACCAGCTTACATCCCAGTCACGTAATCTTCCTGACTTTAAAGACACCGAAGTCGTTAGTGGTACCTTTATTCTATTTTAGTCTTCAGATACAGCTCTTGTCAAGTTTAAAAGCACATCTTAGAAATTTACTGGTACAATAGAAAAGTATATCTGTTTTATGTACCAGTAAGTGGTATTTGAAGGCAGAAACGGCGTCGTCGATAAAAATTGTAAAGTAAGTATGGTCATTTGTAAAGGAAGCAACGGCATCGTTGCAAAAGTGTGAATAGAGGCTTTTTCAATAGACTATGTGTGTGACACTGCTTTGAGCGTAGTCGAACATTTCAATCAGCTGGAGCTAGCCAAGTATCCTTGCCAAGTGTCTTTCCCATGCACGACACTGTATCTAAGTCACTGAATCTTTTGTGACACTTTTACTATTTTCAACATAAGTTTCTCACCCAAATGTGCCAGGAATAAGTAATGAAGTATTTGTAGTATTTATGTGGTCTTTGGATTTTTAATTTATTTCATGGATACGATTTAAAATTCAAATAAGAGCTAATTTGGGTTAGGGCACGACTTAACGCCATTCTAAATTTATTGGCAAAGTTGTTGAAGTGTAATGGATCTCGAGAGTTCCGAATTAATTCCAATTAGCACGCAGTTTAGATTCTTGCTGAACTTTAAATACGAATATCTGCGTACAGCTGCTCGAGGAAACAAATCGTTTGCATTTCAATACAAAACCAGCTGGTGGTAATTACAAGAGGGAACAAAGCAGCTGCATCAACTACAATCCAGGGGTTTTCAAATCTAGAGTTAATAGGTATCTTCTAGGTAAACGTGTTACACCCTAGGCTGCAGCAATGCTTAACATCAGGCAGGTTGTAGTCAAACGTAAACCAATCCCACGTAAAAAAAACTGTTATATTTTTTTCTCATTTAATCATTATCTAAAGATAAGCAAGTCCCCCTTATCAAAAAAATAATTGGTATGAGTACAGAGTAGACATCTATCTTGCATACGAATAATAAATACATAATAGATCGATTGTTCCTAGTCGGCAATTTATGATTTGATGCATAAAAATAAGTTAAATTTGCAATTTATATCATAAAATTTCGATAGTTGAAATTTTATTTCCGCTTGCCAAACGGTGCTAACCTATCCAGCAAATCTAACAGTTGTCATAAACTTGTGTCTGTTAGGCTGTCACATTCCATTATGCTATTTCAGTTTAACGTTTTGTGATGGTTTTGTGATTTATTTGGTCGTAGCATTGTTTGTATGTTGAATAGGCCAGAGAGCCAGTCGTGCGAAACTAAGCCTAGATAAGCGTACACATGCAATGTATGCAGTTGATTGACGAGTGCATTCTGTTGCTCTTTTGGGACAAAATTGTATAATACAGAGTATAAAAAGGATAGCTGGAAATACAGACTTGGTGAATTAAATGGTTTTAATATTACCCGCATTAATCTAAGACAAAAAAAATATTATAATTATTCCAAGGTCTAATCTATCTCTCTTCCAAATTTCATTAAAATCAGTCCTGGCGTTTGAACGTAAGGAAGAAAGATTTATGTAGGTAAATTAGATATAGGTATATGTAAGTGTGTGTGTGTTGTAAATTGAGATGATCTAGATTAAAGTGTCTTAAACCAACTCGATTCATTGAAGTACCTTACAGATTGCATACTTTTGGTGATTGCAATTCGAGGGAGTATCTTACCATTATCCTTCGGACTACACCAAAGCAGTAGTTTTATTAATTGCTTTTTAACTGCAGTTACAAATTCTCGTCTTCTTCCTCAGATCCCAGTGGAAGCAGCGTGGCTACACGATGCAGTGTGGGTGTATGCGCGTGCACTGGTCACCGCCCTCACCACGGGGGAGGGGCCCAGGGACGGTAGGGCCATTGCCGCGCATATGCGGAACACCACCTACCAGAGCGTTATGGGGTAAGCAATATTAATAATAACAAGGTTCTCAACAGCAACGTGTTTTTTACATTGTGAAGGTTTGGCTTTGACTTTAGCCCGCCTTATGTGAAGCGTCACTACAGATTAACATCTAATAAGCTCATTTTAAAACTGAGGAATCCTGCAGTCTTTGTAAATACACAATTTTAAGTACCAAAATTTATGTTAGTATTTTTTTGATACCAATGCTCAGGCTAGCATTCAATAGGCTTAAGTTGTAAGTAAGATACATATATCTGAAACAATACAAGTCACAAAAAAATAAGTATCTCCAAAGCCCTAAACTGATTTTAAGTCCATTGAGTCCATAGCAAAAGTTTGTATAAGTCTAAAAGATTTAGGTGCAAAGGAGGAAACTAAGTTCTGCTAAGCCCTAAATTCGTCAAAATTCGATTCATTTTCCCTAAAAATTTGTAGATAAACGTTTTATAAACAGTATAATGTCATTGGTTTTACAAATACTTTGACGGCAATCTGTTTACAATTTTGGCAGCATGTGTACTCTAATATTGTACTCTATAACAAATTACTATGATCAATCATAATTACGGGATACATATCAGCAGGTAGGTGATTCGTCTTATGTCATGAACTGACGCACATTGATGTTTGATTAGTTGTGAAAAATAATCTCATATTGCGTTTTATATGGCGCAGATAAATTAATAGAACATAATATCCTTATTTTACCATCGATAAAGAATGGTCTTAACGCGAAACTAAGTTATTGTGCAGAAAAACTTCTAAGTCCGATTTAACATATATTTGTAAAGTAATACTAATAAATCCGGTAGTAAACATTCGCCGAATCATATAGTTATTACTAGCTGTGCCAGCGACTTCGTCCGCGTGGAATAGTTATTTTGGGCATCATATTTATTTTTGCAAACCACTTCTTCAGCTTTGTAAATTATGGCTGTTACCCACGACTTGAACAGTTTTCGCAGCGCACGCAACGGAAGCCCTCAAAGATGCATAATTTTCCCCGTTTTTTTTTCACATTTCCTTTGTTTCTTTGCTCCTATTAGTTGCAGCGTGATGTTATATAGCCTAAAGCCTTCCTCGATAAATGGTCTATACAACACAAAAAGATTTTTTTAATTCGCACCAGTAGTTCCTGAGATTAAGCGAGTTCAAACAAACAAACTCTTCAGCTTTATAATATTAGTATAGATTTTAGTTCTTCTTTATCATTTCTTCTTCACTAAGAGAAGAATCAATGCTCCTCTCGAGTCTTGCAAATGTAAAATTATATTCTAACTATACTAACATTGTCCACAGTTACTGGATCCACATGGACGAGAATGGTGACGCTGAAGGCAACTACACGCTCCTCTCCGTGGACCCCTCGAAACCTCCTGGACTTTATCCACTTGCTGTGCTGCATAAAATCACTCCGGTAAGAGACAATGTCTACTTGTTTTTTTTTTTACTTGATTCATTACTTATTAACTAAGTACAAAATTTTCATCTAATTCCTTTCCAACACGTTAAACGTATGTATATTACTCTCTTTCTCTCTCTCTCTCTCTCTCTTGAGTCGTATCCTCATGACTGAGGGTCGTGACTCCCCCGCAGAATTAATCCGTTAGGGGGAGGGGGATTTATATTACGAATGTATACAAATAGGCATGAGTGTGCGATGTAATCTTACCAGAGTTATGCAACTATCATCATGGACAGTCTTTGGCCGAGCAAAAAAGAGACGGTTGGCAGACAATGCGTTAATAACTAGATTTTTGTCATCTATCATAGGACAACAGCCATGTTACAGGTTTAAAAACTCTCGGCACTGGAGTCCGCCACTCTGACATGTAATACCATATTTCTCAGGAATTATTATTTTCTCATAAAAAGCAATAAATTTATGAATTCTTATGAAATGAAAAAAGTTATAGATACAATGCCTAATTAAAGTTTTATGTCTCCATCATACCATTGTGATTGATAGAGTTATCGTCCTTTCTTATATTGTTATTCTGATTCCGGTTTCAATACGAATAAATTCCTTTTTATTGCACTCGTTACATACTTTCTGGGAAAAGTAAGAAATGGGTTTGCCAATATTTATTTTTCTCGACTTGAGATTTTAATCGCAGATAGAAAAACCACAGAATGTTACTTTATTAAATGTACTTTAATTCCACCTACACAAATAATAGCTATTTTGTTCAATTTGTTAGTCCATTACTGTGTGGTTTAATATCTTATTCGTATCTAGCAACACTGACAGCTTTATTACTAATTGAAATAGTTTAAATATCTTCTTTAAATCTCGTCTAGCCAGATAAAGCTTCGTATTTAGTTTTACTTTGATTCTGTCTAAAAACTTGATAGATATACGACTTCAAGTGTCTCTCATTACATACAGTGCGCAGCAAAAATGTATTTTAAATTTTAAAATCACATTAAAGTTAGTGGCAACGCTTTTTATTGCAAATCTTTTATTTTTCTAGCATTTTCTAAAATAGATAATTATTAATTATTAATGGTGAATTTAATTTGTTTTCAAACGTTTCAGCTACTCGTTGTTAAAAGCTCAAAAACGGTTAATTCAAGTATTTTATAACCTTTTTCATAACAATATGGTAATCAAATAGATCACCCGTGAAATCTCTCTCCATAAATTAAAAAAAAAGGTTTTTTCTGAACCCCAAATGCTTCTCGCAAATTAATCTGGGTATCCGGAAAACGCTTTCGAGTGAAATAAAAATTCTCTCAATATTATCCTTATGTAGATAGAACAAGGGGGAATACACTTTGACCCCTAAAAGTAAGTACTTATAAGTATGCCTTACATAAATTGGGTATTGGAAAAACTGAGCTTGTGGATGCTTAATTAGTTTTGTTTTTGTTCCCTTCGTAATAAAATTCAGGAACGATAAACTTTGGAAATTAATAAGCCGCAATGGCTTCACGGAAAAATCTTCTGCTTTTGAATTAGTTTAGAAGACTAAAAAATTGTTATTTTTTACTAATAAGGAATCTGATTTCCGCTTGCTTGTTAACACTAGTTGCATCGGACTAATATTTTAAATATGAAGTTAGTGTTACCACTTTGTTTATTCTTCAAATGGCTAGATTACTAGTTTGTCTAAAAAATACATATATTCTGAACTTGTCAAGTCCGTACCACATCGAAGTCCTTAAAATGTTTCCAATTAATCGGGACTGTTTTAAATATTTTAACTCCAGCTAAACATTTGACTCTATTCCCACTGCGATATAGTAATCACATCTTTACCTGTCCCATTTAATTTGACTAACGCTTCTGACGGCACAGTTTCAACTGATTGCTAACAGGACATTAGTTACGGCAGTAAACGTGACAGCACTGATTGCAAGCTGGACTAACAGATGCAGTAAATCTCAGGTATTTTCTCCAGCTCGTAATAAAGTTCGTTGAATTAAACAGCGACGCACGTCGGAGGAGAATCTGGACGTGGTAAGAATAAATAGGTACAGAATTACATACTGCGGAGGGCCTTCACATGTGGGGCAGTTCTCTCTCCGTGTATTCTAAAGTATTAAAAAATAATTATTTTTCATTCAAATTCAAATTCAAATTATTTTTATTATGCCAAAATAAACACAGTACTTAGATTAGGTATTGTACAGGAGTTTAAATCTTTCATGTAGCCGTACAAGTTGGTATTCCATTGTTCCGCGCTAAGTCCCATATATGGGCTTGTGTTGCGGGACAATGTTTCATTATTGTTTATTCATAGAAATGTTTCGATTACATGTTTTTTTTGTTATATTATCAAGATCAAATTTTAGTAAATGTTATAAATAACACGACATCAATAACTACGCTGTCAAAATGTATGGCGAGAATTGCCATATTGCTATAATCCTGGCAACAAATGTATGTTAAAAGTAATTAACTTTATTAGTTTTTTCTAGCAACACGATAATAATAATCATAATCAAAAAATATAATGATGATTGACATTAAACTTGTTGTAGACTAATCTATCTACTATTAAAATTACCAAAACGACATTGTCTTACCAAATCTCAAATAATCCAAAACAAAAATGAACTGTTCTATTCCTTGTTTTTTTATAATTTCAATGAATCAATTCAACATCTAAGTGAAAGAGCTGCGTGGGGCAGGGTCCCTTTAACTGTTTAGCACATGTTTACGTCACATTTGGCGTCGGCGATGCAGCGCGCTGCCAAGAGCCGTCGGTGCGAATCAAACAGAGGTCCTGAAATCTAGGACGAGTCTATTATCTCAAATGGCAGCTTTTTGGTGTTACTGGCGAGAATAGCTGCGAATTCACGCTAAGTGCCACATTTGGCGGCGTAATAACCGCCGGGTTCGATTTGCAAACGAAACTCGATGCTGAATTTTGCCGATAACAATACGGTAACACCGTTAAGTGAAAATTTTAGGACGAAGCTTACGAAAATAAAGCCAAATATTTATTATATTATATTTGGAAAAACTATGTGAACTCTTACAAAGGCCGGCTTTGTATAAACTAGAAAAAACTTAATATTAACAAATATACAGTGTGTTGGAACCTGTAAAACTTACCTTTGAGTTTTAAAAGGCATTTTACCTGTACAAACCTATTAAGGATACACTAGATTCCTTACACGATAATGTTAAGTAAATAAATAATTTTCACTACATTTTCGCATGACAACAAACCATGAAAAAACCTCCACACGAGAGAGTTTTAAAACATGAAACACAAGCTCATATATTACAGACTGCGCTAAATAATAGTTTACTTTCATGCAAATTCTTTGCGGCGATAAATCAGTAGATACACGCCAAAACTCGTGCAAGTAATGGTTTGCAGGCAAAGGTTAGGTCGAGGAATAATCTGCATTCTTCTCAGTCGTTTGTCTTGGCGAGACGCCGTTTGATACAACACATTCTGTTGTCTGTTCAACTCATGCCATTAAACGGGTGGATTGCTGTTAATTCACGTGTGTTTTTGATTAGAATGATTAAGGGATTGTTTGTTTAAAATAGAATGAATATATCACACACCACAGAACATTCATTTAACCATGGATTTGAACCTAAATACATATACTCTATTAAAATAAAATGTTTACCTTCATTGCGAAGGCGCAAAGGACGTTAAAGTTAAAGAACGATAGATGCTAAAGCTTGTTTCTATGGGTCAGTGTTTCATAATTCAAACGAAAATAAATTGACTGTTACAAAATCTAACTATTTTAAAGTAGTTTGGTCCACTTTAGATAAACCATTGAAAAAAAAAGCGCAGGTATCGAAATAATTTTGATGAAATTAAGTATATTGATTGTAGCTTTGGTTAATTTTTAATCCAAAATAGCTCTTCGTGAATGAAGTACAAAGTGGCATCAAAATCTGTGATTGCCCCATTGAATCTAAGTGATTCAATTATCTTTCGTTATTTAGGACTAACTAAGCAACAAAAACCCAATCAATTACTCTGTGTCTAGCCGATATTATCTAAACTTACTTCTTTGTCAGGAGGTGCGGTTCCAGCGAGACATGCAGTGGCCGGGCGGACAGGTGCCGATGTCAGAGCCTCCGTGCGGCTTCCGGGGGGAGAAGTGTGTCAGTGAGTATCTAAGAATAAGTGCTTTTATTGACTGGTGTGAACAAATTCGCATAACGACCCAAAAGACATGGCACCAATATAAAATTAGAAATATGTACTCTTAACATCCTTTTTTTTTTTTTTTTTATTGAGATTCCACACATATAACTCCCTCTGCCAAAGCAAGGGACATTACTAAGTCTTATATACTGAATTAAAACTATATAACTGCTATTTACAAAGCTCAGGAGTATAAAAGTGTCTTAGCAGGTTAACATTTTTCTCCTATGATTTACTACAATTTTTAAATATAATACATTTGTGTTCATGCTTTTGGTTACTTATCATTCTTATTTATATATCTGTACATTGTTAAACATCACTCACTAGACATATTTTTACAATATTATTATTGTATGTACACATGATATTTTTAATTGCTTATAGCTTAGCAGGATATTCAATCATTTTATATTACATCCAAGCCTATACATTGTAATTACATTTTTAAATGACAAACAGAGTTATGTACCTATCTATTATGTACCTACTCTTAACATCCTCCATGCTCCTAGTTTATTGGGTTGGCGATGATCCACCTGATGTGGCAAATCTTACACACACAAAGTATAACCAATATTGGGTTGGTAAGCCAATTTATTAAAACGATTCTATCTACTTAATTTTTATTATTTTCACTGCCATGGATATTCCAATCATCAACTTATTCAAAAAATTAACCTAATCACCATTATCTTACAGGAATGACGACTTTCTCTGTCTAAACATCCATAGTTACTTGAATATAAATGTAAATGTACATACTTACAAAAGCCTTAAACATAAATTCACACAGCTTTTACCATTCAGCCCCCACATTTTCGGCCCATGTAATTCTCTCAAGGTCGTTGTAATCATTAAGTACAAGGCTTGTTACAACCATGTACACACTAAGTACAGTAGCTCGTAAAGACCTACCCTACAGTACCCACCCTACAGGGTATATCTCCGACCAAAAGCGTAGAAAATATGGCAACGCCATTTGTGATAATTTTAACCGTCTCTTACACGATGATTACTCTGTTATTACCTTGAACATAAAAAAATATTTGCGATAATATTCACAGAAAAATATTACGGGGAAAACCTAAACATAAACACTATGTATTCCTATCAACTATTCCAAAAAAAAAAAAACACTTTTAGTAAGTGAAATAAATAAATATAATGTCGATAATAACCTTTTATTTTTCTTAAAATTTTGTCAACAGGCGTAGTATAATTATTAGTAGTAAAAAAATAAGTGTAGTAAGTAAAAAGTAGTAAGAAAGTAGCTTCAGTAGTACTAAAGTAAATTCTATTACACTTTTTGGTTTTACTGTTCTCTACAGGGTACAACCCTCAGGGTCGCGATGTGAAAGCCATCGGGCGCACGCCATCCCGCTGGGCTGCTCTAATGTCCCATACAGGGCTACCAGCAACTATTAGAGCTGGAATTACTTGTAGCTATTAGGAGCAGGGTTACGTTCAGTCTAAGTAGATAACTGTTGCAAACAGGAGATACAACTTAATTGTGGCAGAAATAAGTTGTCTTTGGTCAACTTCCATGAATTAATAGGAACGTGACGTTGGCTTAAAATTGTTACTATTAGGCAGACCTTACTATTAGGTAGAATCACTTGTAGCTATTAAGAGCAGCATTATTGTATTAGCAGAGACAAGTCAACTGTCTAAATGTATAGCAGCAGGAAATAGTTTTTCTGTTTAGCTTAATATTAAATCAGATGATTTTTAAAAACAGAGTAACTTTATTAGCCTAAGAAAAAAGGTTTTCATTGTTTATATTGGTAAATGATGGACGATGATACCTTTATATAAATATAAATCATGTGTAGCTTTCATAAATAAATAGGTTACAAATTTTCATCATCAAATTTATTCAGCATAAAGATTGCACACAATTTATAGTACCAATGTATAACTACGGGGCACCTAACAGTATTAACTACTTACTTACACAACAATACTTAGCCATACTTAGTTTATGAACACGAGAAATGTTTTTCAGTAGTACAACCTCTACACTTTGATAACTTAAGATTGAAATCTAAGCACAAGTTTATTGAATTAACATAGTTTATTATACTTTTTATTGGAAAATGAGCGAAAATAATTACATCATCATTTCAGTTTTTTTAAAGCTCATTTTCCATTAAAAAGTTTAAGTTAAACAACCTTAGTGCGGTGTCAGCACTTGACAAAATAACTCGTAGTTCATAACTATAAATCCTCACATATACTTAAGTACTTTGTGTTGAAAATCGTTTTTTTTTTAATGTTTTGTGAAATTATATATACATCAGATTTCAAGACGTGCTCAAAATCTTTCTCGATTTATTTTACAGTGCTTCAAAGCTAAAACCGAAACTTATTAAAACGGATGGGATGCAAAATATGGAATTTCTCTTCTTTTCATTTCTCCATAGTTGGAAAATTCTAGAAAATTCCATCGTCAACGGAGTTTCCTTTGAAAAGCTGAAGTTTTCCTTTGATTAAATGCTACAGAAGCAAATAAGAGTTTATCTGAGCCGTGGGCAGTGGCTCGTGTGAGTCCAGTCCTTGTATACATATGTGACTGTATTTGAGCTTAGAGCTTTGGAGTACAAAGCTTTTTGTAGTTCAAAGAGCGAAAGCTTTCTACTTAGTCTATGTTTTGTAGGCAGAAAGATTTAGTGAGACTGATCCGATAGGTAATTTTCATTCGTTTTCAAAACTGCAAATGTGTCGAAGAAATAAAAGACGTATTTACTCATCACTAATTTATTTATTTAGATTAAAAGTAAACAGCTAATAAAGATCTTCTAAATTTCTACGTTATTTTTTGCATTTATTATATACGAGTACAATAAACATTTCCAATAGCTCCTTCCTAGATCCCAGTGCATAAAACTAAGAGCGTAGTACAGAAGCGGCAGAGATCGTGTTAGTGCTCGTAATCTAGTGACTTTTAACTCGAAGATTAAGAAGTTCTCTCGCCCGACGCGGGTTGAATGAATCACCTGCCTGCTTGATTGCAAGAACTTGCTGCAGCTCTTTGCTAAATTAAAAATAACTATGACAGATGTTTACTGGAAAAGACAAGTTGCGTTGAAGCGTGGATTAAAGGTTGTTTGTTATTTTGATGTTGATTTAGATATTACCCATAACCAGAGTTTATATTGTAACTGCAGATGAAATTACGGAATTAATATTCATATCATCAATAACATTTAAATTTCACACACCGTTAAAATGAGAACACAAAACTTAGATACGTACTTACAAACGTATCTACATGCGTACTTATAATAGAATTTATACATTTTTGTCAAGTTTTTATTTTCGATTTAAGGTAACCTCTAGGTAACAACAATGCGGATGAGCTATAAAAACTATTCCAATTTTGTGTTCGTATTAAATTGTGTAAAGTCTGCAGCGCGCCGCATAAGCTGTATATAATGAGCATTTTTAGAGAAAAATATCCCCTATAATGGCAAAGGTTTTATTTAAAATAGGAAGAAAATGAAAATAGGAAAGCTTGATTAACGATAGTTCTTGTTAGTTGTTTTGTTCAGTCATCTAAACATTTAATTACTCACTTCACTTGCCACCAGTTAGAACTAGGAACTTTGCAACTATCTAGTACAAAACCTATACCTATTATAATTAGGTACAAAGCATTTTCTATTTTCCTGACACGCACAAGCGAAAAATATGTGCTTATTAGAGGAAAACTTTACTGAGCTGAACTCTTATTTGAATAAGGATACTAATTGGTCAAAGAAATTCAAACGAGACAACCAAATATTAACCACGCCAGCGTCATTGTTTCACTATAGAGTACTAGTACTATTTTTGTAGTTCTAAGAAAAGCACCTGAAAAATAATGGGAAAAAACTCCTCGTAAACTATGTGATGAATCTCTTCATTAGTCTTGGTTTATACCTACATGCTCTCATTGCCACAGGTCACATTGGAGCTTGGGCGCTCGGCGCCTCCGGCGGGACCCTGGTCCTCCTAATCCTGGCTGCACTAGCTTTATACCGCGGCTGGCGCTACGAACAGGAGCTGGACTCTCTCCTCTGGAAGATAGACTTCCGCGACCTCCACCTGCCTGAAGACGAGCAGCAAGCCAACAAACTGAGTAGGTAAACCGAACTTGTACATGTTGTTTGCATGCGCTTCTGAGCTTGGATATGTATGGGCCATAATTGTTAACCTTTAAATTGTAGGTCCAGGCTGTTTGTCTAGTACGGCAGTTGTTAAGCCATGTCAGAGGCCCTTAGGGTGGCTTGATAAACTGACCAACTCTCGACACCAGAGTTGGCCACTCTCATTCGATAAGAATTGGTTAACAATAATTAAATAATTAAAAAAAATTTTTTTAAATAATTTACTCAAATTTATTGATAACAAAAAAAACTTAATTCTGAGATACATGTGTTATTACATTACAAATTGTTATTGTTATTGTTATTCATTGTGGCTCGAAGACGAAACACAAGTGTATTGTGTGACATTTAGGTACCAAGTGAGAATAAATGATTCAAATTGTACCTTACCTTATTCTTTTTACCAACTACACTGTTATCACAGTTGATTTCATGGGGAACAAGATATAATAAATTAATTGCATGCGATTAATTGTTTCTCTAATCTTAATCATAACATTTTACTTACCAACCTGATAATGTAACAAGGTTATTATGCGGAAAAAATATTTTTAAAACCGCAATTTCGCTTCCTTGAAATAAATAAATATATATTCCGGGACATTGCACACAGCGCCATCTAGCCCCACACTAAGCAAACGCTTGTGTCGTGGGTACTAGGTAACGGAAATCTATCTTGCAAATACCTAATCATTATTTGCATGCACTTAATCGCAAGATTTCGTAGATACCTACGAGTAGGTACTAACCTTTTTTTTATTTGATGTCTTATGTCCATGAACAAATATGTCGCTACAACGTAAAATTTTACTATAATTCCTAAAAAAATATTTCTTTCTCTGAATATAAATGTACACGGCACCGACGCATTTACACGAAAGTACCCACCTACTTGCTTTGTTAACGTCTACATTGAATAGGATCGCAGCTTTTTGGCACCGCTTTATCGTTTAACAGTTTGAACTGACTGCATTATTTGCATTACACTGTTCAAGAGTAGGTATACTACGACCAAGAATGATAAAAGTTTGCCAAAAATTACTTAATATAACTACAAAACTTTCGTTATATCAAATTCTTTGCCTAATAGGATAAGTTTGGTGTATTTTAAAAACCGTAAGACGTCCCTGTACGCCCCATATTCTACAAAATATTCTAGAACATTCTAAACCTTACGAGTACATTAAGTTTAGTAATGTCACCTATGAACCTAGTTTTAATTGTTCTCACCACTAAATACCTAACCAAGTTCAGCGAAGTTTCAACTGTTCTATCCTTGCACAGAATACTTGACAATGTAACTTTAATGGCTGTCGAGTGGTAAAGTGAACTTTGAATAATGGGCGTGGCATGGGTATTGGGCACTTATTGAGGGTTGGTAAATCTATGCTTTTATGTAGCATAAGTGTGTGAATGATCTTATCTTACCTAAATTAAATTAAGCCAAAAATCAACTGTAATTGAAACTTGCAAAGTGCGTGATGTTTAATTACACTCGTTTCTTTGATACCATGCAAATAATGTTTCCAAACCATTTCTTTTCTTTATCTATATAAGTAATGTAATATCAAAATATGTAATCTCGTTTGGAAATTGTGTTGTATGAAAACAACTATTAGACATTTCTATTTCGAATGTAAATGTCTCGCTGTAAGCAAATTGGTCAGAGCTGATATTTTCCAGCAAGATAGCAGCGTGGGCGCGCTCCCCACGTCGACCTCCACCGCCGTAGCCACGGAGAAGAACGGAGGCAGCACCGGCGGGGTCCGGTCCAGCCAGGTGTCTCTCAGCTCCAACCCAGACCTGGACTTTAGGTATGTTAGATCCAATACTTCATCATAATCATCAGTATATCTTATCTGCTGCTGGACGTCGGCCTCCACCAAGAGTCTTGATAACTGGTTACAGCTGGACACTCCTAGTACTCTTGCCACAACTTGGTTGAGTCGTTTGTAATTGTCATACGTCCACTCACAAACAAACACTCGCCACGCCGACCACCACCGGCCGTAGCCACCAAGAAAAACGGAGGCAGCACTGGAGGAGTCCGGTCCAGCCAGGTGTCTCTCAGCTCCAACCCAGACTTGGACTTTAGGTATCTTGTTTTATATTCTTCCTTCTACCATAAATCTTAAGGTAAGTTAGATCGTTAGATCCAAAACTTCACCATCATCTTATTATCTTATATCTATGCACTGCTGGGCGTAGGCTTCTTCCAAGACTCTTGACACAACTAGAACGACGAGGAGTCAGCTCCAGCCAGGTGTCTCTCAGCTCTAACCCAGACCTAGATTTTAGGCAAGTTTCTGGTTTAAACAGTTTATGATACTTTAATACATGAATCACATATAGTATTATCCTATGTCGCAGATGTTGCTCACATCACGATGTCCGCCACCTCTCCCTGTTGCTAAATGCTATCTCTACCTACATACATTCATCCATTACAACATTAACTTCGTGAAACCTTGAAAAACTAGTGTAATTTCGTAAAGATTTTAATTCAAAGTCTACAACTCTAGCTATGGCAAATTTTCTCGAAATCTGTCTAGCTAACCAAAATGTTTTTTCCATGTTTTTCTAACTTGAATTTCAATTACTTATATTTGTTTCAGATATTCGGCCATATTTACTGAAGTGGCGTGGTACAGAGGAAGATTACTATCAGTCAAAAGAGTTAGAAGACATCACATAGACATCAACAGAGAAATCAAGAAAGAGCTTAAAATCGTGAGTTAATTTTCAAAAGTATTTATAAGATTTGCTTTCGTCCATCATAACTCTAATTCTGAAACCGATAAAAAATCAAAGACATAAAATAATACTGTAAGTAGATTAATTATATCACACATGTACGCGTATATCTATCGAAATCAACCCTTAGATCATTTGAAATTCTAACTACTTAAAAATCTCAGACCACGATTGATTATTTGCAGTTTTACAGCAAAAGTAAAATCGTTTTATAGTACCTAATAAAGTTCATATAGGTACGTAACTATATTCTTATCCTTTTATCCAGTCGTGATTCATCTTGATCCTACATTAGCTTACTTCCGAGACAGTCTCGAAACACATATTCTCGTCTCTAAACATTACACAAACCTACATACACATGTAGGTACACATATAAGTATGTATATAAAACCCACTAAGTCCGTACATAAAAGCCATTCTTTCCGCAAACCGGAAAAACAAACTCAACACAAGCTTTCGCACGATGTTGACTGAAATAAATCGTTTAATAATGTACCTTCAAAGATATTTCCTCAATCCTTTATGGAGGGTTTAGTAAACGGCTAAGCTCGACTTATTCACTTCTACGTATTTTGGTAGTCGGTTTGATTTTCATTCGAGCTTTCTCTTGTAAGTCGATAAAGGCTGAAAAAGCTCTCTTCAAAAGGTTTGAGTAAAACATGTAGGTACATTGAAAGGGTTCTACAAACATGATATATGTATAATAACATATTTAGTGAAAACTAGAGATATTTGTTAAAAACAGACAATGGTAAAACCGAGTAAAACTTCAAAGCGCCGCCTAAATTGTATGTCACATTGTCAAAACAAATTACTTTGATCTATTTCCATTTGGCTTGAGGCACAAACCGCCTACTCATACGTACCTGCGGCATTTGAGAATAGCCCCTTACCTACTCTCAGCGAGATTATACTAAAATATGGAGTACGAGTACCAAGACTGGAAAAAATATCTTAATTCATTCCGTTTTCCTCTCAGGTGGGGTTATAAATAAATAGGCCTGTTTACGCACCTCGGAAAATATTGCGGAAATCGTAACATATATATCTTGTCACTAAAACAACACCGTTTGCCTCGTTCAGCAGATAGATTGGAGAGCTTGTGATTTTGCCAAGTGGATATGGTTCTGTGTCATTAATTTCGCAAATTGGGCGTTGCTTTGTATTTCCTTTCTACGCATAGTACTAGTAGGCAGTACTATTTGTGTATATGTGAATACCTTGGCTGGTGTAGCGAATTTGATCGAATACATGACGCATGCCGACGGAATAATTAGTTTAAACAGTTTTTACTTTAGTAGGTATTTGGTTTGAAATAGAATTTAAAAAGTAGAAAGCGTACTTTAAAGTACCTACCTATTTAATTTAGTAGGCATTTGGCTATGTAAGTATTAAGTATGATCCAAAAACGTACCTGTACCTTAGGATCTAAAGAAAATAAGGAAAGGCAATAGTGATGAAACGGCTGGATTTGTAAAACATGTTTTATAGTAAAATAAGTCTTAGAGAAGCACACAATGAGCATTCGTTAGGCACAAACTTTCATCCCCACTTGTAACTTTCCTCTGTAATCTTATCTTAGCTTCAGTGGAAAAGAGATATAAATAGCAGACTTTCCCAACGGACCTCTCCATCATTTAACAGGATTCTGAACATTTTTCTCTCGAAAAAGTTATCTTTGGCGAGTTTCACCGACCGCTAAGTATTTTACGAGTCTAAATAAAATCATATTTTAAACAAGCGCACACGTAAGAGAGTCCATTAAGATCGCGCGCGGTCAAATAAGAATGTTTGACGACAAAATCAGTTTTATATTTTTAAACTCTGTCCGGTGGGGATAGCGTTGAAATTGAAAGGGGCAGGTTTGTTGGAAAATATTAAATCTCTCGGTAGCCGTGTGTGGAATCTCCGCGCAAAGTCTTAGGAGTGGCGAAAAGCAAACGTTCTGGAGAACAGAGTAAATAAGTGCAGTTTACTCGGCCAGGTGCGGCAGAGTGCTAACTTACACCTCGCACGGAGTTCAACTGCAACTTCAATAACAAGTTGCTGGAGTTCTAGAGCTCGTTGTTTACTCTTTGAAAACTCAAAATAGGTATCTTTGTGCCAGAGACAAATGAATGTTTTGATAGCCATTGTTTTGTTGTTGATTTTGATTAAACACAGCCGATATACAACTCAAGTTGTTCACGTATTAATAAATTAAGAAGATTGTATGTGCATTTACCTTTAAATAAGTTAAGACAACTCCCTGCTTTATTTTCTTAAAAAATAACATCTCCTACCTACAGGCATTGCTTTTACAACAGCAGTAACCTCAGTAAATGCATATTAGAGGAGTCGCAGTTCTCCACGTAGGTTTTACTCAAGAATGAGGCATTCCTAGCTTGAGTCGCTTCAAAATTTAACATTGCGTGTGGTTCATAAAACAACAGAGACGCTCTTAAAATGTTGTCTTTTATACCTGTGAGCTAAACCAACATAATACATATTCTTAAGTGTTTTCGGCACACAGTATGAAGTTATTTGCGCTTCTTGAAAGATATGACGTCAAGTCGGCTTTGATTTGTTTACCTACATTTATTTGCTCATAACCTGCTCGCTACGATCTAAGGTTTATATTGCTATCATCATGGCCGTTATTAACCCAAATATTAAGAAATATTTTACTGATATTGCCGCATATCATCTAGATCTAGCAATAATTCTAGTTTATTGAAATAATATTATTTAAGTACCTGAGTAAAGCTTTCACCAGGTACCTAAAAGTATGCAATAAACACTATACAATATAAAATATTGACTACATTTATTTTTTGCGTTTGTTTAAACTTATGTATGAGTAAAGTAATACTTATTAGGAATGACTGGTCTGTTAGCTTAGCTTCTGCCTTCTAATCCAGGGGTGCAGGTTCGATTCCCGCATAACACAAGTAATTATGAATATTTAAATATGCAATTATTTGTGTTGAGTCTGGTCGTTTCTATGTATAATAAGTATGTATTTACAAAAGAAAAGTATATATGTATTATATCCGTTATCTAGTACCCATGATACAAGCGAAGCTTAGTATGAGGCTAGATGGCGTTGTGTGATATGTCATGAAGTATTTATTTTATTTTATTTTATTTTATTTTATTTTATTAAACTATTATGCCTACTGTTCAACTGAGTAACTCGTATGTATGTATGTACGTAATATTTCAAGCATAGACATAACAAAATAACTATGTTATAAGCAAAGTAGAGAAACAGGGATCATGTGTAAGAATTTTCCAATTAGTTTGAAGCGAGTGCCTTCACGCTGGGAACGTGAGCTTTGGATCCACTACTGCAGCAAACTCTGCCGGGAATATTCCTAGTTGCTTTCTAAAATGAATTCTCTGGAAACTTGTATAATATATAAGTTGATACTTCCTTGTATACTAAAATGAAAATGTAGGTATAAATAATATATACGAAAATATCTTTATTATCTTCATTAAATGTATTTATGTTAAACGTGTTATTGTATGGAATGACATTTTTTTTATCAATGATGTTAAGATACATTCACAACCCTATAATTAATATAGGGGAAAATACATTTCATAATTGGCGTTGTCAAGATTTATAGAATTAATTTACAATAATGGTTTAAATAATTTAGATTTAGTTTAGATTCTAACATAAAAAAATATTTTTGTGATGAAAATTTATATTTACTTTGATGAACATTTCTCGGTACAATACGTACTTACTGCAAGCAAAAATTATAACATGGAGGCTAAGTCGTAATTATGCTGGCGTTATTCAGCTCCATCAGAATCATATCTTTTCGGTTTTTAAATATTTTCTTTGAATTGTTGGGTTAAGGTTACTAATTGTTTATTTGTTCCAGATGCGTGATTTACAACATGACAACGTAAATGGTTTTGTTGGTGCCTGCATCGAGCCTCCCAACGTATGCGCGCTCTCTGAGTACTGCACTAGAGGGAGCCTCAAAGTAAGTTCATAAGAGATGTTTATTCCTTCCTTTAGTCGCTTGCTCACTGCTGAGCATCGTGATGGTCCCGACCCACTTGGTGGACCAATAATCGCCATTTATGTCGATCCGTGGCTTCATGTATGGCTATACTTGCTTTCGAGCTAATATGTTGAGCCACTTGATCGGACCATCTAGTTGGGCTTCGACCTCTTGATCTTGTTCCTGCCATTTTTCCGGTCACTATGAGCTTCTCCAGATTGTCCGCTGGTTTCCGTGCGATATGCCCAAAGTACTGGAGTATTCGCTTCAGACATACGGCGGACATACGTTGTTTAATGTTCAGCTCTTTCAGGATTGAGGCATTTGTCCGAAAAGCGGTCCACGGAATGCGTAACATGCGCCGCCAGAGATGTTTATTTATAGGTTTATAAAATTTCGGCCTTGGCTAACATTCGGGACTATTAGGAACCTCTCCCATATAAGCACCTTGTTGTGATGAAAATGTCCCTGCTCTGATCGGTTATCTTTCTATAGATAGACTATGTAATGAAATAGTTCTCTATTATTAGCCTGTCTACTGCTAAACAAAAATATGATCATCATGTATATATGTATATGTATATGACCACTAACACAAAAGCCGTCGAACAAAAGTTGTTGTCTTTTGACATCCTGTAGCCGCCCTAAAAGGTTATTAGTTACCAGTAATACTGTATAAAAAACACAAAAGACAAATTGCATTCAATTTCGTTGTGTTTACAGGATATTTTAGAAAATGAAGACATTAAACTGGACAACATGTTCATCGCGTCACTCGTCGGTGATATTATAAGGGTAAGTTTTTGGGCAAACACGTTATATTATGGATTTTAGGACCTTCATCCTATGACCCTCGGAAGCTTTTATGTCTGTAATCCTCTCGATAAGCTCACAGCTACTACAGTTCCAGTAGATATTTACCAACCCCACTTGATTTAGGTATTTTATTAGCGGCACCTTTTATTAAATAACATGATATTAGGTCTTGTGTTATAATGGACCAGATCAGATGAGTTTACGGAAACGAATAGTGAGAAAAGAAGAAATATATATATTGTGATAAGAGGCAATAGGAATTCATAATAACATAATACGTATTTATCTGTTGAATTAGGGTTGTAATTTTTTTAATTGGCGGATTCAATTGATTTATGAAGTAGTTACGCTCGCTCTATCATCTGTAAATAGGGAAGGAAAAATATATATTATAAATATAATACCTAGATATAAGTATATATTTATAATATATTTTCCTACTTACGTGGTATAAAATTTACATGTGTTTGTTATATACAGAATCGAATGAAATTAGTAAAGCTAGTGTAAAAAGACATTTTACCTACGCCTTCCAATAGATAGATAGATAGATAAAACTCTTTATTGTAACACACATTGAAAGAAATAAAGACAAACAGAAACACAAAAGACTTAAAAAATAGTGCCACAACTGGCGGCCTTATCGCTAATAGCGATTTCTTCCAGGCCTCAATACCTATATGAAAAAAATATACAAAACATAAAATTATCTATTTGTCCTCCCAGGGTATGATATTCATCCACGAGTCTCCGCTGCAGTACCACGGCGCGCTGCGTCCGTCCAACTGCCTGGTGGACGCGAGATGGGTGGTCAAACTCTCAGACTTTGGACTGAAAGAGTTCCGGCGCGGAGAACTGCCCCCGTCTGAACCAAATGCACTTCGGAGTTATATAGATAGTCAGTATTTTATAGTAACAAAATGCTTTGTTAAAGTTAAATATATATATAATCATTTAAGTCATTTTAAAAGGTTTGTATTGTAAAGGCAAGTGTATGAGTTTGTATTGTTTATGTCTCTTTTACGCTCAAATACTTAAGTAGCTGATCTGATTCTGGATCAAAAATTGTTGCTACACCTATTTGTGTTAGTTATGAGTAACCCAGTAAAAACAGTGTGGAAAATCAGGCAAAATGCCAATGGTGTAAATTTTGCAGTTGTTGTATGGTGTAGTTAAACGCCACAAAAGATTAACGTCTGAATAGAAAAAGCTCAAAAAAACAAATTTATTGTTTTTGTTAATTAGCGACAATACTACAAAGAGCTAGTTGTTAAAGAGCTTTTAGGTTTAAAACGACAACAGTAATAGTCTACAGGTATTTTATTGTGGATGAGGTTTTGTGGCGGAAAAATGTAAAGATGCTAATGAAGTTCTGTCTTCTATGAATTATATGAGTAGAAGTGTAGATGAACATAAAAAATAATCTAGGATAGATAGTTTTCTCACACATCAAAGTATACCTTTAACCGCATCCAAAAACCTGAATTTAACTTCCTTTCCACAGATCTAGTATACCTATCTCCCGAGCTGCTCCGCGCAGCAGGTTGGGGCAAAGAAGGTTTTTCGCTGACCGAGGAGGGTCGGTATGGTTCTCCTTGGTCAGACGTGTATGCATTCTCCTTGGTCCTCTACGAGTTGCATACGAGACGCGGTCCATTCGGAGCGGACGCCCCGCCAGCCGCGAGCTTGTTGCGACGCCTTGCTGTGCCAGAACCTGCGCCTTTTAGGTAGGTATGTGTCCTGGTTTGTAGAGATGCTGGGTTTATTATGCTAGGGTATAATGCCATTGTGCACGACATATATATCATCAAATATTTATGATCAATGAGTCGAATGATACTTATGTTGCATATTCTCTGTGATTTGGTTTGGACTTACGTTCTACCTAAATAATAGCAAATCTTTTAATGACTTTATATGATAATCTCAAATTGATTGGAAAATAATTTACACAACTTTTGTATGCTGATCGTACTGCTGCATTCATAGACATTTGTTTCTGATATCGTTTGTCACTGTTAACAATCTTACTTTAATAAAAAAGCGTAAACTAGTATTGAAAACTTTCCTCTTCTTCTGAAGTAAGTTACAAAACAATATGATTCCTTATATTCCAGGCCCCCTCTCGAAGCTCTGGCGGGTCGTTTTGACTGCGTGCGTGAATGCTGCGTGGAGTGTTGGAACGAGGATCCCACCTCCAGGCCCGACTTCAAGGCGATACGGACCAGACTGCGCCCGCTAAGGAAGGGCATGTTAGTACTTGTATACGTTCTACGATATTTTAATGTAAAGCAAATAATAAAGACAGTATGAATATGTATCTGCGTTTTAAGTTACGCCCCGTTGCGTCTTCTAATTTCGCCTCTACGCCAATGACTTGTTTCTCAATTTATGTTTGGAAATGTCATCGGGTAGCTGTGAAAGAAAATATCGTGAAGAAATGATCTATCTCTATATTATATGCCTGTCTGTATGATCGTAGTTCCCAAACGACTAAATAATTTAACAAATTAATTTGCTCAGTTTTTTATTAAAAACTAGCTGTCCCGGCAGACTTTGTACTGCGACCTAAACTTTTGTATAAATTAAATTAAAAAAAAAATCCCTTTTAAACCTTCCCTAGACCTCCACGAACATTTTAAGACTAAGATAAGGTAAATCCGTTCAGCCGTTCTCGAGTTTTAGTGAGACTAACGAACAACAATTCATTTTTATATAGATAGAAGAAGATAGAGTGATAACTTTGCTACTTTACATGTTTCAGGAAGCCGAATATATTCGACAACATGATCGCAATGATGGAGAAATATGCTAATAACTTAGAAGCACTCGTTGACGAGAGAACTGATCAATTGCAGGAGGAGAAGAAAAAGACTGGTAAATAACTCCTCATTTTTAAAGCCGCTTATAATTGAAAATAGACTAAACAAAGTTATAAGCCAACCTCCATTAGACCTTAGTGAATCAAACGACTGATACAAGTACAAAAATACAATAAAAATATTTAAAGAAAACGATATTCAAAAAAAATTTAAAGAAATTGCTATACCAAACTTTAAAGTCGCATTTTAACTTAAAGATCTTGCCTGCAACTTCGTTGGATAAGTACATACAGAATAAAAAATGAAGGGAATATTCCATTTATTTCACTTGCAAATATGTAGAGATAAAATGTACCAATGATGGTTAACATATTAAAATTCTGCCTATGGCCTATAAAGTAAAAATAAATACTTTTTTCCAGAGGCTTTACTAGAAGAGATGTTGCCAGCGCCGGTGGCGGAGCAACTGAAGCGCGGCCGCCGAGTGTTGCCAGAGAGCTACGACTCCGTCACCATATACTTCAGCGACATCGTCGGCTTCACCGCCATGTCGGCGGAGAGCACGCCGCTGCAGGTGTGTTGACATAATTAATGTTTGTTGTAAAACGTAAAAAATCGTAGGTCAATCGTTAAATTGTGGGTCCCGGCTGTTTGTCTAGTACGGCAGTCGTAAAGCCATGTCAGAGGCCTTTAGGGCGGCTTGATATACTCTCGACACCTTGGCCACTCTCATTCGATAAGAAGAAGTTGTAAAAAGTGAAAATACATTCCATAAGAGCGCATCCATGAGTTTCAAAACATGAAGAGAAAATGTACCTAAGTCCCGGGTGTTTGTATGTACCTAGGTACGATTGTGTCGTTAAGCCATGTCTCTGACATATTTAAAGCAGCTTAAAAGATCTCGCCTCTACTTTCATGATGTTTTAAATAATAAATACATGTAGCAGTGACATGTCTCTATGTATGTCTACATACTTTTGAGTTATTGTCTCCGACTTACCGATTAACTGATATTTCGAAATGTTACTTTTTCCAGGTGGTAGATTTCCTAAACGACTTGTACACGTGCTTCGACTCAATATTGGAGAGTTTCGATGTGTATAAGGTTGAAACTATTGGCGACGCCTACATGGTGGTACGTACCTTTCTTAGATATAACTAGAGAGCTTATAGTAAAGCTTCCATGGGTGGACACGTTAAATTGTAGGTCCTGGCTGTTTGCCATAGTACGGCAGTCGTTAAGCTATGTCAGAGGCCCTTAGGGCGGCTATAGACTCTGGATACCAGAGATAATATACTGATAATAGTAACAAACATCGAACATAATTTTGATGTACATACGTAACTACATAGTTCTTATATTTTTAATCATAAATGGATTAAAACATTACAATATGTACAATCGATAAACTTATGTACCTACGTAGTACCTACGATAGGTGTATCTCTACTGTATAACAAGACAATGAAGACATGGCAAGCCTTTAGCAGAACTGATAGTTGGAGCACGAGAGATTAACACAATAGATAAATTATGATTTAACCATATGCTAATCGCTCTTGCTCTTACGTAGAGGAAATGCTTTCCTGCTTGCATACTGCCGTTCCGCTCAAAACTTTTTCTGTTACCAGACTTAAGAAACTTGTGTATGATTCTAGGTATCAGGGCTGCCGATCCGCAACGGTATAATCCACGCGGGCGAGGTGGCTTCGATGGCACTCGCGCTGCTGTCTGCCACGCGAGCCTTCCGAGTGAGACACCGGCCTGAGCATAGGCTGCTGCTGCGAGTTGGCATACATTCCGGTGAGCAATCGAACAATTATATAATTTAGCTAACTTTTTAGTTTCTTGTCCGTCTGAATGAAAAACATTATTCACATACACTAACGGCAAAAAGATAATGAGAGAGAACAAGAATAGTATCCTAAGGTCAGCTCAGATGAAGAAGAAATAAGCTATTATGTCGTCGCATAAAAGTCTAATAAAAGGATATGCTTAACCAACAGACATATTCTTTTAAACAAAAATAAACCTCTCTTCGATAGCTTGAGCCAGATTTATTGTCACATGGCTCTTCCACACTTTATACTCTATCTGTGATTGTATACCTACGTATTGTTGTTATTATTATTTTAGGTCCGGTGTGCGCTGGCGTGGTCGGTCTGAAGATGCCGCGGTACTGCCTGTTCGGAGACACCGTCAACACAGCCAGCCGGTTTGAATCCACAGGGGCACGTAAGTGTATTTTAATTAACAATAACAAGATGTGATCCACGAACAAACAGCACTTTTGAAGTAGGTAGGTAGGTACTAACCACAATAATAACAAGACTTTACGATATCTCAGAAATTAAGCAAGAAGTCAATCACTGCACAATATACCTAAGTTAAATAAACAATTTTCTATATTTTTAAGTAAGTATTAAGTTTTATTCGTGATATCAAATTTTAATTTTAAACTTTACTCATATATATATTTGCTTTTTCCAGCGTTGAAGATCCACTGCAGTTCAACGTGCAAAGTGCTACTCGACCAATTAGGAGGCTACATTCTAGAAGAACGAGGGATAGGTTTCTATGAAAGGAAAACGTGATCAGGTAAACTTCCGTTCTTGATACCATTAAATGATTGATTAAGGTTGTCTGGAAGAGATCCGCTCTACGCGATAAGGCCGCCAATGTACCTAGGTTAAGTATAATTTATGTAAATTGTTTTATATTTTTGTTTTCTGATGTACAATAAAGCTATATTGATTAATTGATTGAAATGTCGATAGTAGGTATACAGAAATCTATAATTAGCTATTTTGTGTATCAATTAGTCAATTACAATATTTCGGCCTATACAAGTTAGCAAAAATGTCTAGAAAGGGTAGGTACTGTTTTTTTTTACAACAAGATGTGAAAATTGAAGGTCACTGTAACTTTTTCACCAAATTATGAAAAATACCAGAAATATATATAGGTATCTCTGGCTGGTATATGTTGAAATCACTATTCGCCTCCTTATTATACAGGTGGACGTACT
>OZ026812.1:7474246-7505089 GCA_964023185.1 Macaria liturata | reverse complement strand
GTTATCTATTTGGCTAGACACTTAAAGACATAAATAAGGCTTACTTTATTTTAATGGGCACGAAAGCTGAATAATTCAATACTTTGATTCTGCATGTAGAGTCAAATTTCAAAATCAACAATATTATATAAATACTTCACATCAACATGTTACTTGTTCAGTAAATAAAGATAAATGTTAAAGGGTGGTCTTTCAAAACTTGTTAGTACCTGACAATGAAGGATGCCTAGAGTCCGCGAGTCTCGGACTCCGTCGCGGGCGTCGGAACAGCGGCCTCTCCTCGCCCTCCACGGCGCGCTTCTGTATCGCCTTCTCGGTCGCACTCACTAGCCAGTACGTTTGTAGCTGAAATGGAAGTAAAAGTTCATTTAACAACGTTGTTAATACGTGTATACACAAATTGACGCCCATTGACGGATTAGTTATGTGTCGTTGCGGCTTTTTGAAATAACCGGAACGTAACCGTTATTCAATGGAAAATAACGTTGTCAAAACTATCTATTTTTCATAACTATTTATTTTTATAACATATGTATTATACGCAAAACCTACGTTAATATTAAACCAAAACTTCGACTCCTAAATGTGGTTAACATGTTATCGAGGAGGTTTAAAGCTCAAATAATACAGTAAATACTATTAAAATCTTTATTATTTACATATTTAGGTGTTTCCGTTAATAAACATAATTTGTTCCACTTTTTTATGGTCCAACCTTGTCCGACGATCAGATATTAGTAGGCCCGCTTTGCTAAAAATCCTCTCGCACGGGACGGAAGTTGCGACAATATTTCCATATTGTCGGAATATTTCACTTAAGTTGGGGTACTTTTGGTGGTGACTTTGTTTATAAGGTGTATTTTAGTTCATTCTAATCTCGTCTAGTTACGATCAGTAACATACTGCCCTCTCCTGCTCTACGCATACTAACGCTAAATGTAGCTGTTTCGCTCTAACCTGCTTAGTCGATAACTTCATAACGCTATCGCTTGATTCGTTTGAAGCGTTTTCGTAAGTGTCGTTGTGGTGAATAGCGAGCAATGGACGTGAAATGTAGCGATATGAAAATAGATAGTTTTGCATCTTTTAGTAAACGCGTTATCGTTGTAAAGAGAAATAGACGGTTTAAAAACTATCTATGTTGGGCAACGCTCACCACTATGACGGATACATAAGGACGACGATAGATGTTATTTCGAAGACCTCAATTTAACGGTCAATTTTATTTTCTATACGACTGTTTACACGTGTTTGTCTTCAGCATTTCAACAGTCTACCGCAGATTTATTTAGAGAAATTATTCTGCCAAAGAGCTGTAGTTTGCAAGAACTGTTGCGACGTGGTTTTACAGGAACCATTGCCAGTCAAAACTCAACTCTCTCAATCTATATAAGACATTTTTTTTTCACTTATCTTTAAATACCCACCTGCCCTTTCCCCTTGATGGGTATGGTCCCCCGCGGCTCCACGACGTACCCCCCCAGCTTGTCCAGCGCCTGCTTGCAGCTGGGAGATATATGTATCCGCAGCGGCTCCCCGTTGGACTCCATGCGAGACGCCGTGTTGACGGTGTCGCCGAACAAACAGTA
The DNA here is from genome assembly GCA_964023185.1 of Macaria liturata. NCBI lineage: Eukaryota > Metazoa > Arthropoda > Insecta > Lepidoptera > Geometridae > Macaria > Macaria liturata. The sequence goes on along the minus strand of OZ026812.1, from coordinate 7,503,500 downwards.
GCGCGGCATTGTGAGCCCCACCACGCCTGCTACTACTGCGCCTGGAAATAATTTGTAAAAAACATGTTAATATTTTTAATTTTTGGAGATACGCATAGTGTAGTGATGAAATTGACAATCAATAAAGGTTATTGATTGTCAATTTCATCAACCCAATAATAAATTGCCGGTCAGCTGGTTCGAAACTGGCCCTACTAATGATCTGTTTTACAATTATGTGTAGATTTGCACTCGCTTAACGGTAAAGGAAAACATCGCGAGGAAACTGTCATGTTTGAAGACACAATAAAACTGAAATTACATAAACTTTGACACACAGCAGTTTGCTTCAATTACACGTGTAATATTTATAGATACATAAAACGAGAAGCCAAAAACACATCATGGGTCTAAATAACTTACCAGTATGTATGCCTATCCTAAGTTTCAGCGTTTCATTCGGTCTGTGCGATATCTTGTGACTCTTGACCGCGTTGAGCAGCTCTAACGCCATAGACGCTATTTCGCCTACGTGACGGTCGTTGTTCCTTATTGGTAGACCCGATACCTGGGAAATGTACATAAAATGATTGAGATATCATACATATATCAAGTGAGAATCTCATCTACCCTGTAATGTTTATTTATAACGTAAATAACACATTATTTAATTTATTTTCACTGTCCTTAGTCAACTACATTAGAACACAGATTCCCTATCTAAGCCCTATTCTTTAGAGATAATACGTACCACCATATAAGCGTCTCCGATAGTCTCCACCTTATACACATCGTAGCCTCTGATGATCCTATCAAACACCGTGTACAGATCGTTGAGAAAGTTGACGACTTGCAGCGGCGTGCTCTCCGCAGACATGGCGGTGAAGCCAACGATGTCGCTGAAGTATATCGTCACGGAGTCGAAGGATTCGGGCTCCACGCCTTCTCCCGTGGTGAGACGGCGGGCGACTGACCTGCAACAAGGTGAGTTTGTCTTTATGTAGCTATGTTTAGGATTCATTTTGGAATAAGGTAAGTATACGTGAGAGGCCAACTCTGGGGCAGATGTGAAATTGTGGATAGATGTACGGATTCGAATACATGTCGAAAAATCTGGGGTAGTAGTCAAACCGCTTAAAGACCTCGAACATGATTTAACAACAGTCAGTGTACTCATGTATTAACATATCTCTGAGATGCAATTCATTGGTTTAAGGAATAGGAGTACAAACTTAAAGCGATAGTTCTGTTAGGGGACTTACAGTTGTTTGGATTCCAACTTAATGAGTTGGAATAAGTTAATATTCCATTAACTTAGTTCAGTATTGAATCTGTTGAGGTTTTATCTTAGTGCTAGTACGTAGTTTCGTTCTAGATAAATCTGTGGTGATATTTACAGTTAATTTGCTAACAAAATTAAACGTAGTGCGTAAACTTACTATTGCAATTACGATATTTGGTGATCAATATTACAATATATAAAATCATGATGTAAATCTGGTAGCTAAAATACTTTATTCATGATATTTCGTAATAAACCATGCATCACAGCGCACTGAAGGATGCAAGTTACTTTCTACTATAACACTACTTCTAGTAAGATAAAAACGTGATAAATACATAAAAATATAGTGATAAAACTCATACTGGGCACACAGTTTGTAGAGTCATAAATATATAAATTTTAAATCATATACTCATAAAGTTATTTAATAAACTAGATATTTACGTCATGTCATGCTCATTCGATACGTACCATACCTGTAAGATAAAATATGAGAGTGCAAAATCTACATAAAAAGATGCAACTACAGTTAATTCTTTGTAGAAATTTATCGGCTAGGCGAAGACCAAATAAATCTGAGAATAAACTGCAAACCTCTCTTGTATTGTGAAATATCCCGAAAGAAGTCCCAACAAGAAAGTCCACAAGTAGCGAAGCTGAGAGTTATCCACAAGTTCTTTAAAAAGTAGCGCACACTTCTAATATCTATTTGTTTGCCAACTACCTTGAAATTCGCATTAATTTAGTAGTTATTTTCGTTTTCTTTCTTTCTTAAAGAAACCCTTTTTTTTAGAAGAGAACTTTCTTTTGAATTAAACAACATTTCAAGCCACTTCTATCTTTCTTGTAAGCCTTCAACAAGAAAGAAACAGAGACAACAGGTATTAAGTCAGATTTTTAACCTAGACTACTACAAGCTTCAAACAGACATTAGAAGTATGCTCGCCACTTGATACAAAAGTCCACAGACTCGTGTAGTGTTCCTCCACCGCGGTGGCCCCGAACCAAGCCAAGCGACTACTCTACGCAACTGTTAATGTGACGCGGCCGCCACCCGACATACAAACCGTATTAACTACAATCACCAATAGGGAGTTAATTACCTCAAGACATTTTCACGAATAATGGATTCAACCTCCACATCTGTAAAAGAACACAAGTACAACAAAGTGAATATTATAGGTTTCTTTTTTTTATCTGTTTTTGTTTTTCGTTTTTAGTGAATGCACGACTGTTTTACATCGAGTCCATGTCGGTGCGGCCACAGGGTGTGTGAAATAAAACAACATGGTGTCATTTTGTTTATTACAATATTCGTTATACATTGTGTAAAATATATCCTGGTTGAAAAAAAGTGCATTGCAGTTTCTAGTTTCTACCATGATGTTATCGCTCTTGAGCTAATTGTAACTCCTTCACTTTTCCAACATAATTGGGTTGCAATATGAAAAACTATCATATTTTCCAAGATAAGTGGGTAGTATTGTGAAAAACTATGATTTCTAGTGTACTTTCATTAGTAACAGACATACAATCGCACGGATCTGTACGACCGATCTTTTTATTTCCTAATTCTGTGATCTGTCTAAAATACAATTAAATCTCTTAACCCCTTGTTAATGATGTTGTTAACAAAACTAATTTCAATCCTGCTTAGTTACGAGAAGTTCTAAAACATTGTAGTTTTTGGTGAGAATAGTGACTTGTTACTTTGTAAGTATTAAGTTTTTCACTAAGCGACGTAGGTACCAAAATCACAGCCCGCTTTTTGCTCCTATCTTATACCATAGGCTTGTGTATAGGTAGTTAATCCGGGATGACCTGAATGGTTTAGATGATATTAGTTTAAAACTATGATTTAAACTATCTGATTTATTCGGTAAACAAGTGTGTGTATCAAAGGGCAGCAAGCGTTCGCATAATAACAATTTGCTTTTTAGTTTGAAGTCTTCTTAGAAGACTTAAGTAAAAAAAAATCGGGCAGCAAGCGTTTGTATAATAATAATTTGCGTTTTAGTTCGGTGACTGTTATGACATAACTCATAAATATTATCTGTGGTAACCTGTTTTCTCCTGAAAAAAAGGGAACCTGCTACACTAACAAATAATACCTACATATATAACTTAATTTTTGCATACCAGTAATGGTTAAAACGTGTAATTCAAAATTTTTAGCACTTAACATCTGTATTACTTAACTACATCTTGCAAATAAATATATCTTTATGTAACAAAAGTAACTGTGTATGTCACTTGACGTGGACCAAATGTAAAGCAGTGCGCACACCGGCCGGGTAACACCGCTTGTTGTAGTTGCGTCTTTGCTCACTTTAACACCAAACTCGCACAACAAACCCTCCATTAGTACGACATATACGTCATTATGTAACTGACGAGGAACATTTGCGGATATACCATAATCTGTATATTTGAAGAATTCAATTTTTTAATCCTTGCGTACAGTGCTTTTAAAAACATATACCGTCTTCTCTTACTTATGAAACTGAATCAAGTAGATATAATTTGATCAGAATGGATGATCAAAAAGCACTAGTTGATTTTGGTTCCAATGAAATTTTTATATAGATATAATTTGATCAGAATGGAGAATCAAAAAGCACTAATTGATTTTGGTTTCAAAGATATTTCTATATTTATTCAGTGAAACTGCTTGAATATCTTGTTTCATTGCTTTAAATATCATGTTAGTCAAAGTTATACACTTGTACTTACTATCCCATCTATTAATTTTAATGTTGCAGTCAATAATTAGAAACAACTTATTTCTATAAAAGAGAAATATATTTAAATAAAAGAGAAGATACATTTCAAACAGAAAAAAGCTTAACAGCCTTGGATAACATATCCCCATACAATCCCAGTCAGTTACAAAATGAAACAACAGTAACATGTCTTACAGCTAACACAATGATAAATGTACAGTACACAGGTTATTTATAACATGTAGGTACATGCAGGTAACAAAAGGTCATCAAAGCTTTTAAACGCCTCAGGTTCTATCGACCCAAGACGTTACACTTGAAGACGAATAAGCAAGTAATTTTTGTATTACAAAATTTAAGCATTTTTTGCCGAATTCATTTGATATTTATTATGGTATTTTTTGGAGAAGTCTAAAAGGTTCGACTAAAACAAAATTAACATGAATTATGTTTTGGAACACAATAATTAGCACATTTAACTAAACATATAACATGGTACTCGAGCTACAATCTATATCCGATCAAAAACGGAAAGATAAAAAAGACATATCTTTTAATTCCTCTCATAGTAATCTGACAGTGTAAATTTTATTGGAGTAACTTAAAGAATTTCATGTATTGACATGTCTCATTTACTCTCAAACAATTATGTTGCCAGCACAAACGGTAGCCATGAGTGCGATGGCAATAGTTTTGTTTCGAGAAAGTGAGACATAACGACACCAAATTCATTTAGTTACGTTATTATTCTTCGGAGGCAAATATATTATATAACTTCTACAGGAACGTAACAAAGATTTTTAAAGAGACATATAGAACTATAACAAAGACTTTTAAAAGATATATGTTACTCTTTTAAAAGTCTTTGTTATAGTTCTATATGTCTCTTTAGTTTTAGTTTGAAGTCCATATATAATTACATATGTAGTTAAGTTATGTATACTTACTTTGGTAGCATCCTATGCAGCAGGTCCTCTGTCTTCTGTTTCTCCTCGATGAGCAGCCTCGTGCGCTCGTTGACTAGTTCCTCCAAATTGTTGGCGTACTTCTCCATCATGTCCATCATCTGGTCCATTATGTTACGCGATCTGGAATAAAAAAAGCCGCAAAATATAAGATAAGATAATCATTTATTCATCAATAGAAATACTCAACTTATGAACTTAAAGTTAACAGTTAGTAATTCTACTGTTTCGTCTTACAAATATATTTATGTTAAAAGATTTTAAACATGTCTAAAATATTACAAAAACTATATGTCACAACACAGGAATAGACCTAGTGTGATATCTAGGGTTTGCCTATTAGTGTATAGTAATCCATAAAGCCCTAGTTTGTATAATCCCCTTGTTCAACTTTACTGTACAACGCTTTTGAAAGCTCAAATAAACGTTTTCTTTAGTGTTTTTTTATAATAAAACTTTGATGCAAATGCAACTACTAGATACCTACAGTTTGAATCTTTTATGCTACTAAAAAGTTACATGATATTTCTAAGGTGTTTTATCTAAATTATTTTAAAAATAAATCTCCTGATTGATGGAATATTCATAATATTTTCATCAAATAGAATGAAACCCAATCATTGGTCGTCTAAAACCGGACACACACATCTGGTTCCTCTTCCTATAGTTTCAGTTGGCAACTATACAGCAAAGATCACACTAAATGTTAGGATGATACTGTCAATTTACTTTTAAAAAAATCAGTCCTATGGCCTAGCTTATAAGACTCACCTGCCGGACTTGAGTTTCTTGAGTCGGCTCCTGACGGTGGTGAAGTCGGGCCTCACGCTTGGCTCCTCCGCCCAGCACTCCTTCATGCAGGACACGATGTAGTCCTCAGTGTTGGGGGGGAGCATGTTCAGGTCCGGCCGGAAGTACTCCTCGCCATCTAGCTTTGGTCTCTTCAGTCTATCTATTATATCTGGAAGGAGATTGATTCGGGTGTTAATTTGGGAAGTTATGTAGCCAAGCGGAGAATCTATGCAGAGCACAGAGCAGAGTGCGTTCAACGCACAGAATACATAGCTCAAATGAACAAAGAGTAGATCGACCTTAGGCCATAGCTTTTGCTTAACATCAGGCAAATTATAGTCAAGTGTTAAACTCGTTATAGTTAAAAAAGGATCCGATCTCATAAGCAACTCAGGGCACTCTGATGCCAAGAGAACGACGTGGAACTCCTTTCAATTCCCAATTATATCCTTTTTTCATAAGGTCTAATCAAATTATGCCATAATGTTCACATTAACAATATGACCTAGAACTTTGCTTTATAGCTACAAATACCATGTCAGATATTTTCATTAGCTGTATGTTTTGGCACTAACGGAAGGAGGTATATCCAGCAGTGCATATTTGGCACTAAGGGGAGAACTATACAGATAAAGATAAAAGATAAAGAATCTCTATTGATACGGTAAAGTTGTAACATACATATATAAGTACCTACTAATGTCATAGATTATGCTACACAAATTACAATATCTCGTCAAATTTATCGTATAATTTATTACATTTAGCTTTAGTAAAATTTGAGCAGGTACAATGTCTAGTTTTATTAATAAAATAATGTACATTTTTGTTATTAAAATCATGTCAAACATAATAGGTATATGTACCTATGTAGGTATATGTGTCAACTTAAATAATTCTACCAAGCAGAGTGGTCGACAAGGGTAATATAGTACCTTTTGGTTCCATAGCTGCGACCCCGAAGGGCCCCCTCCGCGCGATGATCTCGTACAGTATGATGGCGAATGCGTACACATCCCCCTTCTGTGTGCCTCCCACTGTGCCGTTAGGGTTGTCCATCTCACGGAGCAACTCCGGGGACTTCCAGAGCAAGCCTAGAAAGTAATTAATAAAACAATTAAATAGCGCACAAAAGATGAAGAGTTCTGATAAGCAATACAGGAATAATAATAATAATAATAATCATATATAGCAGCAGCAGGACACGTGGTTAGGAGAACTGATAACAGGTGGAGTGAAGCAGTTACAGAGTGGTGGCCTAGAACTGGCAGGCGAGGAGTGGGTCGTCCGGTCGCGAGATGGGTCGACGACATCGTCAAAGTCGAGGGTCCGACCTGGATGAGGTCTGCACAAGACCGACGCAGATGGATCCCAAGGTCTCAAGGTCAAGATACTAAATGTAACTAATCACAGAAAACACTAAATTCTCGTATCACAAATCAGGCACTGTTCACAACAGACACAAATCTTTATGACCCTTTCGAAATTTGTAGGCAATTCGCACTGTGCCTCTGTAACACAGGACCTATGGTAAGTACCCAGCGCAGGACCCAGATACTCTACCACATACCAAATACTGAACAATTAACTTTTTCCATACAATATACGCAATAAAAACAACAAAAAAAACGTATATTCATGTCCTGAAGCGCCCGTAGCTCAGCTAGCGAAGACAATCGCATGAGATTACCAATGGTCGTCGACTCGGTCCGTCCTTGGATGGGTGACCGAAAAGTGGCATTCCATTTTGGGCGCTTTCGTGGGTCGGATAACACGTTAAAGTGTAGGTCCTGGCTGTTTGTCTAGTACGGCATTCGTTAAGCCATGTCAGAGGCCTTTAGGGCGGCTTGAAAACTCTCGACACCAGAGTTGGACATTCTCATTTGATAAGAAGATGTCCTGAAAATCGCGGTGAATTCTCTAGGTCTCAAGATATTTTTTTTTCACTGGCCATAACTTTGTACTGTGCCTGTTCTCAAGTAAAAGTCTTAAGTTATAATATGACGATTAATTATTGTATTTCTTAATTGTATATGGATGTAATTCCGACACAAATGATTTCTATTCTCTATTCTAATAAAGTTTGTGTGATGTTATTGCTTGTTACATTCGATGATATTTTCACTATAACGTCACTTACCTCTATAATATTGATGCTCGCCTACATTAAATTCGATAGAGTTGTCCGCACAATACCTTAGTTCGTGCAAACCAAAATCTGTTACCTGAAATAGGAAATAATCAAATCAATAAACAATAGAGATTATTGAAAACTAGTGGACGCCCGCGGCTTCGCTTGCTTTATTTAAAGTAGCCTATAACACTCCTACGACCTCATTCTACCTACATACCAAAAACCATAATGATCCGTACAGCCGTTTTTGCGTGATGAGCGTTTAAATAAACAGACAAATAAACAAATGTTCTAAAAACTGGTCAAACGTGTTCTGTAATGGATTTAAAGTATACCTAAAACAATTTTTATTTTTTATTATCTTAAATATTCAGATTTATGAACCTCTTCAGGTTTATTAATGTAATTTAATCAATTACTCTACTAAATTAACACCTGATAAATCATATTTCAATTGAACTTACTAAGCATGGTTCAAGTTTTTGCGTCTCTTTTCAATTTAGATAGTAAGAATGGGATTAGAAATAATGTCTATAATTCTAGATATTTTGCTTAACTGACCTGTAACATCCATCTTGACGTAACTACACAGTTCGAGGATTTGAGATTTCCATGAAAAATTAATGGCGAAGTATGAATAAAAATCATACCCTGAAAAAATAACACGATATTAATAGATTTGTAAAAAAATGTTATCAAAATCACAAATGAAACTCTGAAATAAAGTTACCTTTATGAGATCATGTATCAAAGAAGATATAAACATTTGATCTAACTTTATGTCTTCATTTTCAATTATATCCTGCAAACAAAACAGTAAAGTACATCAATTATTGTTACATATTTATAATTTGTATTTACTGTACAGTACATCTAAATAAAATAATTAAAGGTAGGTCCCGGCTGTTTAGTACGTCGTTACATCGTACGTTGTCTAGTACGACAGTCGTTAAGCCATGTCAGAGGCCCTTAGGGCGGCTTGATAAAGATCGGCTTAGCCGCTAGGCTGCGGTCTACAAACTGCCAGGCGCGAAAATCCACACTCATAGCAGATGTACGCAGGTTCGAATCCTGCTGGTCATGATTATTTTTGGTCATTTTTCAATAAAATGTTTTTTTTTACGTGGGATAGGTTTACGTTTGACTACAGCCTGCCTGATGTTAAGCATTGCTGCAGCCTAGGGTATAACACGCTTACCTAGAAGATACCTATTAACTCTAGATTTGAAGACTCCTGGATTGCAGTTCGCAGGCAACACAGCTTCAGGTAAAATGTTCCAAAGCTTTGCCGTCCGTACAATAAACGTAGAGGCAAAGCGCTGTGTTCGACACTTTGGCACTGCCACCATGAAACGGTGTCTACCTGCGAACTTTCTGCTTGTTCGGTTACAAAAAGGAGCTGACCTATATTTGATAGATTTTTTCTTAACCACCATTTTAAGTCTACCAAAAAATCTCTTGTTAACTTGTGATCATTGCACCAGTGGACTGTATAAATTTGAACTTTGTGTGGACTATATAAAACAATTTTGACACAGTGTGATATGGGCACATCAGCAATTGGCAGCTCGCCCATTAATCAATTAAATATGTAAATAAATAATTAAGATATATGAGTGTAAATGTCGGACTTACATACAAGCTGCCCTTGGCGCAGTAGTCGGTGATGAGCAGCACCCGCATGGGCTCCACCACCGCACCGATGAACGAGTTCAGATTGTCGTGTCTCAGCTCGCGGAGCAGGCGCATCTCCTTCATCACGTCGCGGGTGATGTCCTGGGAATATGGACCTTATTGTGACTAGAGAAAGAGGACTATATTTCTTTAAACTTGTTTGCTAAATCCGCTAAACATGCTAAATTATTGAAAGAGTTTAGATTGTCGTGTCTCAGTTCGCGGAGTAGACGCATTTCCTTCATCACGTCGCGGGTTATGTCCTGGGTATATGAACCTTATTGTGACTAAAGAAAAAGGACTATATTTCTTTAAACTAGTTTGCTGAATCCGCAACGTAAGTTGCATTGAAAGAGTTTAGATAGTCGTGTCCCAGTTCGCGGAGTAGACGCATCTCCTTCATCAAGTCGCGGGTGATGTCCTGGGAATATGAACCTTATTGTGACTAGAGAAAACGGACTATATTTCTTTAAACTTGTTTGCCAAATCCGCAACGTAAGTTGCATTGAAAGAGTTTAGATTGTCGTGTCACAGTTCGCGGAGTAAACGCATTTCCTTCATCACGTCGCAGGTGATATCCTGGGAATATGAACCTTATTTGGACTAAAGAAAAAGGACTGTATTTCTTTAAACTTATTTGCTGAATCCGCAACGTAAGTTGCATTGAAAGAGTTTAAATTGTCGTGTCTCAGTTCGCGGACTAGACGCATTGCCTTCATCACGTCGCGGGTCATGTCCTGGGAATTTGTTGTAAAGATTATATCTCAATGACAATATTATGTTTATTTTTTCAAGTATTTCGTATATTAAAACTCATGTTTTATATAGTAAGTATATGAAAAACCAACACAATACAAACAACAAAACATTTACGTCTATCAAGATTTCTAACCTGTTTCTAACACAATACCTTCATGAGATAATATAGAAAAGATAATATTTTCACAGTAGGTATACTCTTTCGCACATATAAATTTAAAGCTCTTTAAAATAAGTTAACACATTGTGTTTTAGCTAATTTGATATCTGGGTTTCAGCTATTATACATATGTAAAGGAATATAATAACGTTTATTTCATCAGTATGAATATATAAATTTTGGCTTACTTTCTTCTTAGAGAACTTGAGTTCCTTGATTCTGACGACGTTCCCTTTGTACTGCGCCGTGGTGGTGAATATTTGCGTACAGCACCGACTCTCGCACGATATACCACTCGCCAAACTTAACTGTAATATAAAATGCACTTGTATAAGTTATTATATTCATTATAAGACAGGTATTTTGTGTATTTGAATGTAGTGCAGATGACTGTTGTATTGAAAAGTTGCATTTAAAACTGAACGATTCTGTGGGCCGGTTGCAACGTAACTAGGTTTTAGTTGTCAATCAAGTAAAGCAGTCGGTAAATTATGTTCCTTAGGCTATTGAAAATATAAAATTTAAAGGGTAGGTAGGAAGTGTTGAAAGTAAGGAAATAAAAAAATAAATTTCTTATATAATAACGACTGTCATTAATTAAATTATGTAGAAAGAAAACACTTTATTACAAACACCAAAAACAGGAAAAAAACAATTAAAACATACAAACTTAAAACTAGTGTCCTAATTGGCGACCTTATCGCTCAAAGCGATCTTTTCCAGGCAACCAATCTGGCAGGGATCAGGCCCAATACCTATACTAATCCTAAACGCACCTTGCTAGGCGAGCACACGAGCCCCGCCCCGAAGTAGCCCGCTATCTCGCACGGGTCCACCTTCCACAGCAGCCCCTCTATCTCCTGCTCGATCTTCCACTTGCGGTAGATGCTGACTGTGACCACGAGCGCGCAGAACAGGGTGACCGCCAGCGTGCCGGCCACCACCAGGGACGTGATCTGGGACTCGTCCTTGGGGCACTTCTCGTTGTTGAACCCGCAGGAGGGCTCGTCTTCCGGCTTCACGCTGTCCGGCCAGTCGATCGGGAGCCGCGGGTTCAGCTTGTATTCCTGGAAGGATAGTCGCAATTGATTAGCATAGATATAATGCATACCATTCTGCGGATATCCGGGACGCGCGTGCTGACTGGTCCTCCTGATGATGGAACCTGAAACATGTCGAGCTAATTTTCGACATAATTATTGACGTAAGTGCTAGTCGGTTAATACCATTAAATGCTAAATAAAACATAAATAAATATTCCGGGGCACATTGCACACTGCGCCATCTAGCCCCCCGCTTTTTTAACGTGGGATAGGTTTACGTTTGACTACAGACTAAGTATTGCTTGCTTGAGTTAAGCATTGCTGCAGCCTAGGCTGTAACGCATACCTGGAAGATACCTTTTAACTCTTAAAACTTTGAAGACTTTGAAGACCCCTGGATTATCATTTGTGGTTCGCAGGAAACACAGCTTCTGGTAAAGTGTTCCAAACTAAACAAACGCTTGTGTCGTGGGTATTAGATAACGCAAACGCAAGCGCATGTGAGTGAAGTGATGAGAATGCTAGTGTTAAAATGTCATACATACATATCTTACACAAGTATTTAGACAAGACAATTTACAAGACTAACAAAAATAATGTATATTTTATACATGATTGTATTACATTGGACCATGGTAAATGAGCACAACGTACACATCTCTTTAGAAAAGAAAACTATTGTGACGTTTTGCTGTTTCAAAAGAAAAAATATAATCAAATTCTTATACACTTTCCAACTCAATCAATTACATACACAAAACCAAAACTATATTTCTCGAGACGCAATTTTTCCATCATTACAAACAGTACATAATTGCAAACCGAACCACCTTATCAGCTCAAAAACAAGTCGATAAATCTTAATTTGAAATCACCGTGTTTACTTCTCAATTATCCTTGTTAGTTATTTCCATGCCATCAATTAAATCACAATTAATTAAGGTAGAAACAAGAGCATGCTCATTGAGTATATTTGTCTATATTTAAACCGACCTCAATTGCTCTTAATTTCCTCGACAATTATCGTTTCTATAATTAGAGTTACAAGTCGTTAAGTACTCGGTTTAACATATTCAAACATTAGGTATGGTTTGGTATGTATATTTCCGTGTGTGTGTGTATGTGTGTGTGTATAAGGAATTTTGTAGTTGCTATAATAATAGTAAAGCATTTAGCATTCATTATTAAACATACCTAATCTGTTATTTTAAATATTTAAAGGAAACAAAGTTCTTTATTATGTAGGAAGTAAGTAGCCAAATACAATCGGTAGGACTTTTATGTCTATAGGGTTAGTCCGGGATATAAGTAACAGCTATGTGTTAACTCAGGGCCTCATCTATCTCCATACATAGTTTCGTCCAAATCGGTTCAACCTTTCTTTTACATTAAATAGGCTTACGTTTGACTATAGCCTGCCTGATGTTAAGCACCACTATAGTCTAAAATGTAGCACCTTTTGAGTGTAAAGAAGTAATAAACATTACACACACACAAACTTTTGCCATTAGTGGGTTAACGATGCGATCTATTAGCCCAGCGCTCCACTACTAATAATAAATAATCAATAAATGTAACTAATAATTACAAAAATTTTGACGAAGTAAATCTTGAAATTTGCTTTCCCTCTAATATATCAATTAGAGTTAAGTATGAGAATATAACGTGTCATGATTTCGAATAAATGATTTCATTTCATGTCTACACCGGTACAAAAGTATGCAAAATATACTAACTGGAAACTCCTTGTCGCTCTGATGGAAGTGTCCAACTGGCACCATCGTGTGTGAACAATCTACTCCGCTGTCATTGTTTTTGGTGGGCTTGAAGGCAAGCACAGAGAAGTTACCCTCGGAGTCCGCGCGCTCGTCCAGACGGATCGACATGCCGGATACACCTGGAAATTAAAAAAAAATGCACATGAAGACATCTCTCTCTCTATCTCTCTCTCTCTCTCTCTCTCTCTCTGTTGAGTCGTATTTCCTCATGACTGAGGGTCGTGATTCCTACGCAGAATTAATGACGTCATATACCATTATATAAATGCGGTAAGTACAATATAATACAAATATTTTATTTATCAAAAAAAAACAGTGATTTAGTTATTGAATATTCTAAAATAAGCTTATATTCTATATATTGGCGTACGTTCGATATAAACAATATGGCTTTAGGAGGGGTAGGTCTACTGAAGACGCTGTGCTAGATCTCGTTAATAATGTTGTTAATCACATAGATATTAAAAATAAAGCTCTGTGCGTCTTTTTAGACCTCTCTAAAGCCTTTGACACTGTTTCTGTTCCTCTTCTTCTTCAGAAGATGGAAAAACTGGGAATACGAGGGATAGCTCTGGATCTCTTCAAAGATTACTTGTCAGACAGAAGTCAATGTGTAAAAATCGATGGCATCACAAGTGCCGATAAAGTTATTACCTACGGAGTTCCACAGGGTAGTGTCTTGGGACCTACTCTGTTCATACTCTACATTAACGACCTCTGCAAGCTCTACCTAAAAAAGTGTATGATTTTTACCTATGCAGATGATACGGCTCTCCTGGCCTACGGTAGAGACTGGATCGAAACCCGACACAACGCAGAAAAGGCGTTGAGGACCGTGACAAGATGGCTAAGTGGTAACATTCTTACTCTCAACCTGGACAAGACGAAGTACATGGCCTTCTCTGGTTGTACGCGATCACAGCCATCAGAGTCCTTCGAACTCAGGGCTCATACCTGTGATCCCTGCTCAGAGGCAGGCTGCTCATGTCTGAAGGTGGCAAGATGCTCAGAGTTTAAATACTTAGGCGTAGTCCTGGATTGTACGTTAAGCTGGAAGAGTCATCTGAACGTTTTGGTACCAAGAGTTAGAAAATTACTTTATGTCTTTAAAAAAACTACGTGCTGTTGCGTCCTCTGAAACACTAAAACAAGTTTACTATGCACTGGGACAGTCAGTCATAGCATATTGTATCACTGCCTGGGGTGGAACTCACACTACGCATATGAAACATCTCGAAATAGCACAAAGAGCTGTCTTAAAGGTTATGTGCGGACTACCTATTCGCTTCTCTACGGAAGCGCTCTACAAAAATTGTGAAGTGCTTACTGTGAGACAGATATTTGTCCTTCAAATCATACTTCGCAAGCACAAGTCATTGTGTATAAATAAAGCTGAATAGGAGTCCAAACGTAGGTCAGACAATGTGTGCTCTACCATCAAGTGCAGAACTGCTCTGGCTGCCAGACACTATGAGAGAATCGCACCACGCCTTTACAATACTGTTAGCGCAAAAATAAAAATCTTTCCCCTATCGTATATAAATTGCAAGTTCTCTGTCGCAACGTGGTTAAAAACCCTAACATATGATGACACCGAGTCATTACTAAAAACTGATAGGTAGGCTCAATAAACCTGTGTAACTTCTATATCTCTCCTCCTTTCATTCTACACACACACTCTCACACACACTTACACACACACACACACACACACACACACACACACACACACACACACACATTCAAACCTATATTTTAATAGATAATAAAATGAATGTATTGACTACAAACCGTTCCTATAAAAAAAAAAAAACTTGCCTTCTAATTAACTATAAACCTACTATGTAACTGAATGAATGATTTATTTATTTATATTGTTCGTTAATTAAATAGTGATCATTTCATGAATTAAGATTTGTATTCTATATTATGTAAATTCAAAACACCTCATAATTACAAATGGACTAAAATGTAAATATAAACATAAATCTAGAACTAATTGAAATTGCTAAATATTAATGTAAATACTAAATAATATTATTATGACTTTTTAAGGACTGTAGAAGACATAATCATGTTTAAAATATTTTGACAAATATCTTTTGACTTTCAAAAATTTATTTTTTACTTGTTTCTAACTGTATTAATGTAAGCAAGATCACTGGAAGGGACTAGCTAACATAGCACGGGTGTGCCCTCACCCAGTATGTTAGGTAGTAATTAAGAATTATTGTTACACTTATTCTGAATAAATGAATTTTGAATTTTGAATTTTTGAAACCCTGAGCTCCACGCTAAGTCCCATGCCGAACTTGTGTTTGTGGAGCCACAGTAGTGTTTGTCGGTGTATTTCGGAGCGATGTATCCTCGTGAATATTTGCGTGGTGATGGTATAACTTTTTGGTTCGTAAACTATGACCACGTTGTTTTTAACAATAAGAAAAATATATTATACAAAAAATACTTTTAGATTGACTTATTATTTCTATAACGACGTTATTTTGGGTTTAAAAGATTGCCCACGTGGCTACATACTACTACGGGCTACTTTTTATTTTGAAAAAAAAAACGCGAGCGAATTCCCTGCCATTAATTAAAAGCATCGCAATTATTATTTATTTTAATTACTGTTCTTGAGTTTTGTCGGTTTTTACTCGCTCGCATTTTTACAGAATTCTATCAACAGCAATTTAGATGTAGACATGACGTCTTCGTCGGAACCGACGTAAGTACAACAATTTTATAACAAAACCAATAACTACACAACGTCTTACGTCATTATTAACGCAGGAAAACCAGAACGCACACCACAATGATTAATCACATTGAATCATATACTGAAAACTTTGTTTCCACTAAATTGTGTTAAATGCTAAACAAAATTGAACCTACATCACTATTATTTTATTTACACACTGGCTAAATTACACAAATCACATAATATTGTCAGTTTTAACTTTAGTATTAAATTAAATTGTAGCTTCCGGCTGTTTGTATAGTAAGACAGTCGTTAGCGTTACGCCATGTCAGAGGCACTTCGGGCGGCTTGATAAACTCTCGACACCAGAGTTGGCCACTCTCTGTCGATAAGAAGAAGAACGTTAGTATTTTTGTAATTGTCTCAGCTACTATGCGTACTATTCGTACGTATGGCATTGCTCGTACTTACAGTATAGTGCACGTATGTTACAAATAAATTATACATTTAAATTCTATTGAGTTGGAACACTAACTACTTGGCGACTGAATAACTTGCAAAATTGATGAAAACGTCGTATTTTAGTCCAATGAATACTCTAATAAATTGCAACTTACTCTTATAGGGCGAGCTTTTGATCATCCTGGCGACGATCCTTGATCCATCATTTGCGATGCTTTTAAGTTTGCCGTAGGTGAGCTTTTCCTTCTGCGTATCTTCTTTGATGAGGTCATCTAGCGCTGTCGCGTAGAGCTTCACGGAGTCGTACAAATACGCCGCGTAGATTGATACGAACTGGAAATAATCATATTAACTTGACATTTTTACTTTGATGATTCCTAGTTTAGTTTGACATTTCATTTAATTTGAAATTTTAAATTTATTTGACATTTTATTTTATACTGTCATTTTTACCATTATAAAAAATTTAATACTTTTGGAAAATTTTAGACATATTTAAAATCTTTTAACTGACATAAATATTTTTGTAAGACGAGACAATAGAATTACCGTTATTAATTATTAGTTAACGTTTAGTTCATAAGTTGAGTATTTCTATTGATGAATAAATGATTATCTTATCTTATTAATAATGTTATAAAAGATAAATTTGCTGCTGGCTACTTTTCGTGAAATAGCGTAAAAGTAACACGAATCAAGTCACAATGGGGAAACTAGTGTTATACCATCATCTTTTGATTACTTGATGTTTATCTCCTTCATTTCGCTAAATTATATAATTATGATTTTAGGTAAAGAAGTACATAGTAGGTATACAGTACACAGAAAATAACATAGCCTACATTTTCTTAACTTTATATAATACTAGTGGGTGCTCGACGCTTCGCTCGCAGAAGTGATACTTGCATCCCCTATTTCACTCATGGCATTTAAAAAAATCCTTTCTTAGCGAATGCCTACGTCATAACATCTACCTGGCCCAGTCCGTCTGGTGGTTTGGGCTGTGCGATGGCCGTTGATAGATCACTATATCAGTCAGTCACTTTTGAGTTTTATATTATACAATACAACCCAGATTAAACCACCGGGTAACCTAAAGTTATGGGGTATATAAAGAGGACCAGAGAGCGTTACTTTTGGATATTTCTGTAGATAAAGTGTCATATGGAGATCCAGTATAAGATTGAACAACTAGTGGGTACTATTTATTTATTTATTCTGTAGTAGGGGACATAAATGACGCATCACACGACACTTGTCTTTCTCAGAAATAGCTATATTTGGCACCTCCCGGTACTTGTGATTACATCTGATAAGTAAGGCAACAGAAACTGCTTTGAGGAAAAAAAATCTTTCTAAGAAATGGTGATGTTTAATTCAAATTCTTTGGACAGCTGGCAGCAATTTCGAATAGATAATACATACATAAAAAGATGAAACAATGGAATAGCTGTTGTTTTTACTATATATCAACATCGATCGAGTACATAATACATATTTTATAATGTAAAAATAACGTTCATTCATCATGTCGCTTTACGAGTTTTCTTACATGGCTTAACTACTGTCTACTGTTACTTGTAAACAACGCCATCTATTGCAAAATCAATCTTAATCAATGTCAATCGCAAATAATCTTTTAAGGGGAGGTCTATAGGTCTATAGGGCGTCAAACAAAAGTAGCAACTTTTACTTATTAATTTATTTATGTTTTACTTTCAAAGTCTCACCTTATTAAACACGCTGCCGAACACCTCGGGGAACTTGAAGGGCTCCCGCTTGTTGTACTCCCGCACCTGGTCCGTGAAGTCCTGGTACTCCACGGAGGGCTCCGAGGACACCACCACCAGCAGCGACTGCGCGCGCTTCTTCCACTCCGCCGTGCTGGGGCACACCACCTTCGCGGACATGCGGTCCTCTGCGAGGATGAAATATTGAGTTATGTTACAGAAATCCATGCATTTACACATCACTTTGTTTCATACTAAAACGGGTTTGCACTTATCCATAGTTTTTCTGATGGTAAGCAATAACTATGGCGTAAGATAGAGCGTGTACTTTTTCGGAAACTAAACAGCTGCGAACCTGCGAACTACAATCCAGAGATAGTATATAGAGAAACGTTCTAGGTAGATGTTGTAAATGCAGGTTGCAATGCAACCATGCTTAACATCAGACAGGCCGTAGTCAACTGAGTACCTACACCAATTAAAACAAGCACTGTCCAGTCAGTAAGGCATCTGTATCTGAGCACCAATTTATATCTGAAGCGAACACTGAGGTCCACCGTTAGGCGTTAGGCGCTTGGCGACTGAATTTACAATTGAGGCGTGGTAGGCAGCCAAATAATTCTGTTTTATATTTTGGTGGAAGCATGAAATTGTTATTATCACAAGGAGATAATATTTATAACTTTACAAATATGTAATTTCATGAATAAAAAAATCTTTAGTATATATTGGAGCTGAAATCCAGATATTTTCCTGTTATACATACATACGTGTACATTTTTGTATTCAACAATGAACGATAATTTTAGTAAGCCATTCTAAGAAGGATATCATTTCGATTAAATCCGAGGAAAACGTTATCAATTGCATGAATGAAATCATATAGGTACAAATACATATGTTCTCAATTCTCAAACACACACACGTTGACACTAGATAAACACATACAAACAAAATGAAATCTAAATTTATTCATTCGTTTAACGTAAGCCTTTTTTGTCGAGAGTTAAAAAATTAAACTAACATTACATAGATGCCAACAAACCTATTATATAACCATATCTCAAAACCTATTGACCCAATTTTTATAAAACTTGCAGGTTTCTCTAAGTTTATAAATGTAATACTTAAACTAATGCAAAAAAAATCGTTATAGTTACTGAGATATCTGAGAACATAAAAATACAAGAATAGGACATAAGACTATACAATATGTATTTTATTTTAATTTGACGTGTAAATTGGTTTTATGAAAATATATTAATATTAATATGAATACAATATTCATATACAAACACTTCACACGCGTATTTTAAAAACCTGAATACATCATTCTCCAATTTTATCCAATATGTTTTAAAGCAAAAGTCTCATAACCGCTTGCTTGCCCGTGGCAAGTAGTAGTTAACAAATCGAGAATTTAGAATTGACCATGCCCAGTAATAGTTAACATGACCTTGACAGCTTTGCCCGTGTTAACTGGTAGTTGACATAGAGTGGTCACGTTTTTTTCGTGGGACATTTTTGATAGGCACGCGCTGGGGCCAGGGGCAAAGGGGCGTTGCACGCGGACCTCCCTTGGGCAAGAAAGCGGTTAAAAGGGCACACTTACTTATCAAGTAGTTGAGCGCTTGTTTGGGCATATAGGTCATCATGTCCACAAAGATGACCATGTACTCTCCTTTGGCAAACAGCTGCAGCGACTCCATGGCCGTCATCATGTCGATCAGCCCCGCGGTGGAGCCCAGGAACACATAAACTGGAAAAAAATATTGTCTCTGTAAGTACATTTTTATGGGAAACTAAACATGTGTAAAGCCATGTCAGAGGCCATTGGGGCGGCTTGATAAACTCTCGACAACAGAGTTGGCCACTCTCATTCGATAAGAAGAAGATGAGAAACATAAATCTCTTAGCCTAGTTTTTTTATAACTTACTAGCTGACGCCCGCAACTTTCCTCGCATTATTTAAGGATAAAAAATAGTCTATGATACTCCTAAGACTTCATACTACCTACATACGAGTACATACCAAATCATGATGATCCGTTCAGCCGTTTTTGCGTGATGAGCGTTTAAATAAACAGAGAAACAGAGACAAAGATAAGCTGATGAGGGTTGAAAGTCTGAACATTGAAGATATAAAAAAAAAATGTTTGAAGATACTTCGAATTGATAGCAGAACACGTTCCAACAATTTATAGAAATTTTGTCGGTTTCTCTGTTTATCTGTGTCTCTGTTTATTTAAACGCTCATCACGTAAAAACGGCTGAATCATCATAATTTTAGGTATGTACATAGATAGTACGAGGTCTTAGGAGAGTCATAGGCTACTTTATATCCTTAAATAATGCGCGCGAAGTCACGGGCGGCTAGTAGTACATAAAGTGAAACTATATTCATCTAAAACTAGGTGATCATACTACAGGTGGTTTTCCTGAAAACAGTATTCGTATGTTTGCGTAAGGCTCGGAATTTTCTGACTCATACAGGCGAGTTATTCTTTTGTTTGGACCGTGTATAATACACCATAGAAGTAAAGATCGTCTAAAACTCATGGAACACAATATGTTTGACTAATGGCCTTACAAAGTTTCCGCTAAACAACCGTTGAGATACAACGTCATTTAGGTTATACGTACTTTAGTCTGTTTGCTAAAATAACGCGTTTTTCTGGGTTTTTTCACTACTACTATCCAAACTACATCATAAGCGAGTGTGGCTCGGCGGTTTAAGCGTCTGCTTTTCATCCTGACACCTCTGGTTCGAATCCAGCTCTACACCAATGACTTGTTTTTCAAGTTAAGTGTGGATTTGCACTCGCTTTACGGTGTAGGAAAACATCGTGAGGAAACCGATATGTCTGAGTACCACAATATCCGAGGACATGTCTCTTCCGTGGAAGGACCTGGGCGCCCACCACGATGTAACTCAATACCACACAGGAGTCACGACCCTCAGTCATGAGGAAATACGACTCATAGAGTAAGAGAAAGATCCATTACTATTGCTCATTATTCAATTCAACAATTATAAGTTAAATAACCTCAAGGAAACCCATAGCGTCGCTTATATGCCGTTAAAATCATTCATGAAACTGATAGCATGGGATTATTTTCCAATTAATAAAAGTTAAACTACTGAATGTGAAAATTAAACAAAACCAGATGAAACTAGATTTATTTAATGAGTCAGTAATCCGCGCTATATTAACCTCTGGCCTTCCGCGATTTTTTCTTATCGTCATTAAGAGCAGTGTCATTACGGTAGCGATCCAGCAATTTATACAATATATTACTTTCTCATAATTGTACATAAATTGAAGTCCACATGATATGAATAGTCAATTTTTCTACCAAATGAGAGTGACTTACTCTAGTGTTGAAACTTTCAAAATCGTTAAAGGCCACTTAACATGGATTAACGAATTTTGTACTCAGAAACAGTTAGGACTACAATCTAATGCAAATGGTAAGGATTACTATAAAATTGCAGCGTGACTATTCTGGTTTACTACATGCACATTTGAATTCTAATTTGAGTTAGATCATATTGGATATAACTTACTTCTAGTCTTATTCTTGGTGTCCTGTATGAACTGGTACCAGAACCCTGGCGCGCAGCAGGTCAGCTTCTCCTCGCAGCACTTGAAGCCATCAATAACCGGTCGTTGATGGTTCACCGTCATGTTGTTCTTCTTGGCGTGGTTCTCCAGGGTCAGGGCCACCGTCACCCACGACTCCTCGTAGAGGATCGAGAACTTGTTCCAGCGATAGTAACGGAGCAGGGATATCACGGATTTTGTCGCCTGGAAGTTTGTTGGTTGTTAATGATTATGATGGTATGAGTAATAGAATTTGTTATAATACTTTATTTATGTACAACATTCAAAAACATTTCTTATTAATAAAAAGTTCGACTACGCAAACATGTTTTCATATAAGTAACATGTATTAAAGGAATTCAGTACTTGGTAGAAAAGCCGATGTTACAAAAACGATTTCATTTTGGCAATACATTAACATAATCCTCTGATACGTTCCCAGTACAGCTGCGCAAGATTGTCTTAAAAACCATTAATTGTCACTCACTCTTTACAAGTGTAATCACAATTAATTTAAATTACCTGCGCACCCGGAGGTTCCAATCTGGCAAAATTCGTCAGAGTCGATATTTGGTAATCAGCACATCTCTGAAAGTAAACAATGAATCTTAGTTAAACCGCATACCTACACTAAACAAAAGTATATTGCGCATCTATCTATATACCTAGGTAATTATACGTTAAGAATAATGTGCGGTTTGCAATTTTAATACCTAGAATGCAAGGGCATTGTCTGTTTATAGTAAACATGGATTTTTATCAAACTTTTTAGAACAAATAACTTGTCAATTGCACAAAACTTTGGAATGTGCTATATTTTATGTAACAGACTTGCTTACACATGGATAAAAAAGTACGTCCAGATTGTGAGAAAGTGGTAATATATGGAGTCAGTAGAAATGGAATCAGTAGAAAGTGGTAAAATACTTTGATGACAAACAGTTTGTGAGTTTTTGAGTGTATGTTTGTCACTTCTTGACGCTCAAATGGCGGAACTAATGTGGATGAAATTTGGTACGGAGGTAGATCACTCTTTTTATCTCGGTTTAACGTGGGTAACACCGCGTTACTTCTAGTTTCTTCTTTATTCTTCTTCCTCTTTTCGAATAAGAGTGTTCAACTCTGGTATCGTGAGTTTATCAAGCCGCCCTAAGCCTCTTTTATATTGTAAACTAGCTGACCCGGCGAACTCTGTTCCGCCTTAGAGGCAATAAATAAGCAATTTTGGATTTTATTCATATAAATTTAAAAAAATGGGATAAGAATCCTATGTCCGCCTCCTGGTTCTAAGCTACCTTCCCACCAATTTTCAGCTAAATCCGTTCAGCCGTTCTTGAGTTATAAATGGTGTAACTAACACCACTTCTTTTATACATATATGTATATAGATTGCACTCACATAAGAGATCATGGGCAGGTTCCTGGACTGCGCTATGATGGCCTCGGTCTGGCAGCGGCCCTCGGGCCCGAAGAAGGCCACCACGCCCTTGCAGCTCATGTCGGTCAGCAGCCGCGTCGCCACCACCGTGTCCGACTTGGTGTCGTTCCATTCTACCAGCAGCTTCACCTCGGGCAGGATGTCTGTGCTGTTGTTTAGCTGGGGAATACATACATATATAAATTGTTAATCAATGTCTATCTTATCTTAACTAAATAAACCTCAAGAATGTCAATAATCTGTACGTATAGACAATATTTGAAAAACTTTTCTGTGTGTACTTTAAAATGTTTCAGCAGTTTTTAGAATTTTTGTCTGTTTGTGTTTATTTAAACACGCATCACGCAAAAACGGCTGAACGGATCATCATGGTTTTTGTTATGTAGGTAGTATGAGGTCCTGTGAATGTCATAAGCTTTTTATCTTGAAATAATGCGAGCAAAGCCACTAATAAATAAATATTTTAGGACATTATCACAGCGACATCTACAAATGTTAGGTAATGTTACAATGTTAGGGACTGCGAATGTCATAAGCTTTTTATCTTGAAATAATGCGAGCGAAGCCACTAATAATTAAATATTTTAGGACATATCACAGAGCGACATCTACAATTGTTAATGTTACAATGTTAGGGACCGATTGAATGTGGTAAACATTAGAGTATCTACGAACCGTTATGTACACCTCGAGTGTATTTTATAGAGGTCTTACCATAGATCTTACCATTACATTTTCAAAATAAATAAGTCAACACAGATTAGCGCTATTGGAACACGAGTAAGCGCACTCACTCCCATAGTGAGTGTGTAAGTGAGAGTGATAAATAAATATCAGTTTGTTTAAAGAGTGCTCAGTGCGCTTGCAAAATGTCGCGTTTAGTCCATTGCTGTTTTATGACGACGGTCTAAGCTAAATAGCAAACCAAACAGTATCTCAACATTTTGTAAAGTTATTAGCTCGATTGAGATTGTAATTCGGAACGAGAACGAGCTAAACATAAAGTACAAATTATGCACAGGATGCGCTTGTACAAAGCAACAGTAAAATTACTAAAAATAGTCGAGTAGCCACCTACATGCCTTATTCAGCTCTAAAATTAAAAGCAATAAACCGCGTGTTGCTGTGAACTGACCCGCATCCGATTGCCTTGAACGAGCAGACTAAGTAAAGACTTCTAAGTAGAGTTTGACATCTGGCTGGTATTTAGTGCACCCAAACTTAAC
The DNA here is from genome assembly GCA_964023185.1 of Macaria liturata. Classification (NCBI taxonomy): domain Eukaryota; kingdom Metazoa; phylum Arthropoda; class Insecta; order Lepidoptera; family Geometridae; genus Macaria; species Macaria liturata. The sequence goes on along the minus strand of OZ026812.1, from coordinate 7,479,049 downwards.
CGTGTGTTGTCCTCCAGATATAAATAGCCGCGGAAGTGTGTATATCATTTTGAGCTGATCAAACAACGTTTATCATTGTATGCGGCCGAGTTATTATTACACATTTTATTGCTAAATCCGTATTCGGTGAGGGAAAACGTTTCGATAGCAATGGAGGATATCGTTTTTTGACTTTTGATAAATCTATGCTAATATTATAAAGCTGAAGAGTTTGTTTGGTTGAACGCGCTAATTTCAAAACTACTGGTGCGAATTGAAAAAATATTTTTGTGTTGAATAGACCATTTAATCAATTAATATTGCGTACAAAGGAACACCAATAGCAGAAGCCAACTGTACAAAATTTCTAGGTGTACATATTGATGCTAGTTTATCTTGGTCATCTCAAATTGAACAAGTTTGCAATAAAGTCAAACAATATGCGTACGCCCTATATATGTTAAGAAAAGTTGCTAATCAGGATACTCTTTTGACAGCATATCATGCTTATGTCGGGGCTACACTTAGATATGGTGTATTGTATTGGGGTAATGCAGCTGGGAAAAACACTGTTTTTATAGCTCAGAAAAAATGTATTCGTTCTATGTGTGGAATTCGTAAAACTGATACATGTGTCCCTTACTTCAAAAGTCTAAAAGTTATGACGTTACCTTCTATATATATTTACGAAGCTGCTTTGCTAGTAAGAATGAACCTTAGTGACTATAAAACTTGTAAGAGTTCCAGATATAAAAATAAACTCTGCTCAGATATACACAGAACTCAAACCTATGCCAACACTGTATATAATATGGGAGTTCTAATATATAACAAGTTGCCACAATCTATTAAGGAATCTACCTCGTGTTCAGTATTCAAACAAAAATTAAAAATGTTTCTATTAGATAAGACGTATTATTCTATTAAAGACTTCTTAAGTGATGATTTGTAAGTAACTTAGTTTAGTATTATAATGTTTTAAATGTGTAGAATTTGTTAACATTTGCAAAATTTGTTATAAATTATGTATATTTGCATACCTTATGGGTTGAGTATGGTGTTTCTATGTAATGAAATGAAAATATAGAAAGTTCATATCAAAACTTAGTTCAAACTATAAAAAAGTGCGTGACACAATTACCTCAAAGAAACAAGGAAAACTTACCCCTACATGACATCATCACGGACGGCATAAAACGACTCATAAAGGAAAGAGAGGACTTAAAACATCTACATAGAAGGACATTTTCACAACGCAAGAGACTAAGGAAACTATATCATATGATACAGAAGAAAATTAAAAAAGCTCATAAAAACTTTAGAACCAAAGTTATTTTAAATGAACTTAAAAGCTCGGGTTCTTCAAAAAGAGCATTCAAGAAACTGGATACCTCGAAACAATGGATAATGAAACTCAAAAACAAAAACTGCAAAAATCAAACAATAACTAGGAGAGAACTTTTAAAAATTGCTACAAGTTTTTACAGAGACTTGTACAAAGAAGATAACGATGAAAGAGATCCTACAATCAACGAAGATGTACCTAGCAAGCTACAATATAGCCATTATCCACCCATTGTACACTCTGAGATAAGAACTGCAATAAATAAAATGAAAACAAACAAAAGCTCTGGAGAAGATGGCATCACTGTCGACGTCGTAAAGGCTCTAGATGACTCAGTATACCCCATTCTGACTGACATATTCAACAAGATATTAGAACAAGAATACATACCAGCATCCTGGAAAACTTGCACTGTGTCTCTCTTATATAAAAAAGGTGACCCAAGTGATGTTGGTAATTATAGACCAATAAGCCTTCTTTCTGCACTCTATAAAATTTTCACATCAATATTACTTAGAAGAATCACTAGATGCATTGAAGAGAACCAACCCCGAGAGCAGGCAGGATTCAGAAGGGGCTACTCGACCATCGATCACATTTTCACCCTGACCCAAGTCATTGAAAAGTACCAAGAATTCGGTAAATCGTTTTATTTGGCATTTATAGATTATAGCAAAGCTTTCGACTCCATAAAGCACTGTGAGCTCTGGAAAACCTTACAAGAACTAGGAATAGAAAGCAAATACATATCTATAATAAAAAATATATATCATAACTGCAATGCCAAAATAAAATTAGAAGCAGTGGGTGAACCATTCCCCATAGAGAAAGGCGTAAGACAAGGCGACTGTATATCCCCACAGCTATTCATAGCGCTACTGGAAAAAATATTTCGAAACCTCAACTGGACCACACTAGGACTGAACATAAACGGAGAGCACTTGAACCATCTTCGGTTCGCCGATGATATAATTCTTCTATCAGAAAGTCATGAAGAGCTACAAGAAATGATAACAGAGTTAGACAAAGAAAGTAGACGTTATGGCCTACATATGAACAAGGAGAAAACAAAAGCTATGACGAATAAAGATAAAAAACTCATAATAATCGAAGACTACAATATTGACTACGTAGAAAACTACATCTATCTTGGACAGAACATAGAACTTACAAACCGGACAGAAAAAGAAGTAAACAGACGTATAACACTAAGCTGGAAAAGATATTGGCAAAACAAAGAAGTCTTTAAAGGAGATTTCCCCATGCACTTGAAAAAGAAAATCTTCGAATCAAATGTACTACCTACACTGACATATGGATGCCAGACATGGGCGCCCAACAAAGATGTCCTAAGAAAAATCAGAACATTCCAAAGAGCTACAGAGAGAAGTATGTTAGGTCTTAAACTCCGCGATCGTGTCAATAGCACAGCCATACGACGAAAAACTAAAATCATCGATGCACTACAAGTCATTGCAAAGTTAAAATGGAAATGGGCGGGACACACGGCGAGACAAAAAGACAATAGATGGTCGGAAAAAATACTCCACTGGGAACCACGAAATGGACAAAGAGAACGCGGACGCCCTGTCAGACGATGGAGAGATGACATAGAGATGGTGGCGGGAAAATTATGGACTAGAACTGCATTGACGAGGAGCACATGGCAAGAGTTGGAGGAGGCCTACGTCCAAAGTTGGACGATCCCGAGATAATTGAAGAAATTTTAGTTAAAATTAAAATTTGACATCAATATAGGTATTTTGACATCGTAAATTCTATCTGACATTAAAATTTTTGACATTATATAAATAGAATATAATAATATTATAAAAATAGTATAGTAAAAATAGTATAATAGAAATATAATAATATTATAAAAATTTGAATAATAACAAAGTGACATCAAAAACTGTAATGTAAAACTTTTTAAATAGGGAAATAAAGGCTATTTTTATTTATTTTATTTATTTATTTATTTATGTAATGAAATGTACCATCTTTTTTACCTGTACTCGGCAAATAAATGCTTTGACTTTGACATTTATCGAGGAAGGCTTTAGGCTATATAGCATCACGCTGCAACTAATAGGAGCAAAGAAACAATGGAAAGTCTGGAAAAAACGGGGGAAAATTATTCACCTTTGAGGGCTTCCGTTGCGTGTGCTGTGAAAACGGTTCAAGTAGTGAACGTACAGTGTAGCACAAGTAACAGCTATAATTTATAAAGCTGAAGAGGTTGTTTGCAAAAATAAATATGATGCCCAAAATAGCTATTCCACGCGGACGAAGTCACAGGCACAGCTAGTAATAAATAAAATAACTATTAGATTTTACAAGTGATCTTAGTAAGAAAATTCACAAATTTTATCTAATAAGAGAACACGTACCAGTACTAGTACCTACATCTATCATATTTCACACGCATTAGCTCCATAAAACGAATGACTACTAAAGTTCATAATTTACTGAACATTATCATCATGCATTCATCATTAGAACGGTAGCTAGCTAGCCTACATTGGCCGAAGCCATTCACATGAAACTAAAAATACCACATTCAATATTTATTCAAACGTATATGTGGCGGCTAATGGAAAGATTACACGGGGAGTGATTTTAATTTTATGGCTAGTCTCATGGCGGAATTAGAACAGTTTTTGAGGCTACTATATGTGTAGTTTAATAAGCCACTTGCTCATTTCATGTGCTAAACAGGCAAGCCCGATGCGGACGCATGAATTGCGGTAATGGAGATGGTGAAACGGAAATCCGTCGCAGGTACGTGAACTTAGCTGTAACTGGATAAAAGCTGATGAATTTATGTTGCCCGCTCGTCGACTGTAAGGGCAAGGTCTTTTGAAGGTTTGAATTACTTTTCGAGACCTAGAGATTTGTTGAGGCCATAAGAATGCTCTTTGTCCTCATGTTATTTGTTTTGGTCTGAATCTCTCGGTCTAAGATTTGTGGCGATCGAAGATAAGCTCCTTCTCTTTCGTATGAGAGTGGCTAACTCTGGTGTCGAATGTTTTCAAACCACCCTATGGGCCTTTGACACAGCTTAACGACAGCCGTAATATGACTAATAGCCGGGACCTGCAATTTAACGTGCCACAGAAGCGCCCAAATTGGAAGCCAGTTCTTGGTCACCTGTCCACGGACTGACCGCGTCGACAGCTGCTTAACATTGACAATCGCATGCGATAGCATGTAATATATGTGTGTACTCTGTAAGTAATTATCTTTAAATTGTTAGTTAGGTCTGCATCAAGAGGACTTTGCTGCTCGTAATTTTCTTCTTATTTACTGTTATATTATGTGTGTTTTAGCTTAGTGCCTGTTTTGTAGACTATTAATAAATAAATAAATATATTGCCGCCGCTAGCTGAGCTACGGGCGCTTCTAGTTACTTGTTAGTTAAATTAGGTTACCTCTTCGAGTGCTATGGTGAGAGCGCCGGAGATGGTGAGGCCCTGGCG